>OY979716.1:5005581-5034444 GCA_963855995.1 Muricea muricata
TTGCTTCAGACTTTTTGGACAAAAGTTTGAATGCAATGTTGACTTTGTCTGAGGCAGGAAAGCACAATTTGGTGTATCATTTATGTGAATGTCTGCAGCAACAAGAAACCTCTGGAAGCACAAGATTGCCTTTGGACCAAATGCCATATGGCTTACTTATTATAACATTAGATTTTTTGCTAGTTCCCAAACAAGACAGCTTGATTGTGAGGAACACTATGCTTCATGGACTGAGACCATGTTTGCACATTTTGGCCATAAATGGCTCTGTTTACACAGGGGACCAGTATGGCAATATGTGGAGGAAGAAGAGATGGCAAAATCAAGTAAATCATTGATGGAGATTGCGCTTGATGAAAGTGGCATTGATCTAGAGTTAGGAATGTTCAATACAGATGTTATGCCTGTCTGTGAAACTGAGGTGAGCATTGCATTAGGAAGTGAAGATTCTTGTTCACTTTCTGCTCAGGCTGCTGAAGTCATCACAAAGAATAAAGAAGAGTCATTTACATCCAGTAAATCTGTGGAGGATGAATTCTGTTTTACACAAGATAAACCTACAGTATGTGTTGTTAATGGTGTTAATGATGATGGACCTCCTGTACCAACACTATGGACCTCCCTAACTGAAGATGATGTGTTTAACATTCAAAACGGTCTAAGTAACCCACAAGAAATACAAAAACACCACGGTATTGGACCAACACTGAAGACTGGTGCCAAACAACGTAATTCTGGAATATTTGATCCTTTGAAGGTAAGTATGGCTATTATGATTGTCACAAAATGGAACTATCCCACTGATCTATAAATAAAGTACTATGTGAACTAACTTTAAATTGCTATTTTAATGGGGTTTGAGTCTTTGTAAGTGTACAAAGTATTTGTCAGATTATTCGTGCAATCACATTCTTTTAATTTAGGGGCTTTTAATGAAATCCATCAAGAATGAACCAAAATATTGTGCATTTCACTATCAAATTGTGTAGTTAATTCCAACGTCAGTTACCCAATACAAAAGTGTTCATAGTTGTACCCTCTAGAAATTTTGGTGTTTAATTACTTTTGCACCCCACAAAATTCCTGTTTTTAAAGCCCTATATAAAACACCCCAGCAAATCAACACTCAGTGAGCATCTTATTGTAGTATTTTTAACACTAACCACTTTAAGCTTTTAATTTCTTACTTTTTCAACTTTTAGGCTAAAGTCAACATTGCCTGTCTAGGAATACGAGCAATTCAGAAACGTGCTTTATCTTCAGGCTTCACAAAAAATGCTGAAGTTCAAGTATGTTCATGACAATAAAGAAAATTTTGGTTGTCTGATTTTTTACAGGTAAATGCTCTAAAACAGGCTCACAAAGGTAACCCCAACGGACGATGGTGGATCAAAGCTGACGCTTGTGATTTGCGGAAGGGATTGCGAGAAAGTGTACGTGGGAGTTGGGAAGGTGATGAAGATATGGGTGATGGCTCGGTGCAGATGTTGTTTAAGGAGTATAATGCTAGATTCTGTTTGGTAAAGGATATTGGGATTGGAAAAAGGTTGGATTTAATCCAATCAGATTGCAGAAAGGTTAAAGGAGAAATTGAACATGATGTTCTTTTCTTGATGGAGGGAAGTGAAAAGGCAAGAGAAAGTTATAATAAAGCAGTTGACGGAGGGCATTGTGCAGACAGCAAATTGATGGCATTGGCATGGGATGTGACAGGCTTTCAGGAACTGTTAAAGAAAGCCAAGGAGCTGAATTTAGATCTGGAAGGGGTGCTTGATGATGTGTGTGTTGATCTGAGCAGTTACTTAGCTACGTTCAAACCGCGTCTCCATCTCTACCTCAAAGAACTTTTTTCGAAAAAGAGAGTGGCAGCTGGTTACTTACTTACCTTCATGAGTTCGGACGAGTTAAGGAAAAAGAAACCTTATGCCGTACCGGTTCAATTTGTTCCTTACAAATCAATTGGAGACTCCCAACTGCGTGATCTTGAAGTCAAGCTGGAAAAAGCAATGAAGAATGCAGGAATGACTGTTGTTGGTGAGCAATTTGGAAATCATGTAACATTTGCAATCATTGTATCGAGTGAGTTGGTTAACAACTAATACACCGAAGTTTTTGAGCGTTTCCCAAAGAAATGATTGACACAATTGATGGAAGTCTCAATAGTAATAATTCAGTGTATCAATCAGGGTGTATTAGGGATTAAATCAACTGACAAGGACAATAGAAAATCGATAACGTGATATTTTAATATTTTTTTTGTAGGCTTTACGACGGATGGAGAGTTTAATTCGCTAAAAACAACTGGAATATCACGGCCGATATCTGTGATTCAGATTATTAAAGTTGCTAGGCAGGAGGCACGTGTCACAAAAAAGGAAACATTATTAAGTTTGTTTACTCCAGATGAACAAGGTAATAGTAAAAATGAGACTTTCTCCAGTACACACATCGTAGGAATATTTTTGAATCAGTGTATACAATTTTATTCCGGTTTACCGATGATGAGCGATAATTGCGAATACTCATGCAGCTATGAAAACTACACCAATTATCAGTTCCGAAATCGAAATTGAAAATTATCATGCTGATTATTTTGGAACTCCGTTCCAACCAAGTGAAGTTGTTACAAAAAAATCATCAGTTTTTATGTCTTGCCATTACTAAAAATTTTACTTCTATTGTTTTTATAGGAAATGCGCGAAAGGAACATCCGGCCATCTCTAAGGATGATCTTTTATGGCTTTTTCATTTTATTAACGATGAAAATGTCCCGTTTGAAAATGCCATTTACATCTTAAGAAGAAAGCTATTTCCTTTCTCACACGATCCTCACCCCTGGGTCGAAGGTGCGTAGTACATTCTTATAGTAATATGTAACAATCGTACTTCCTCATTTATTATTATGACAAATTACAACTTGTGTAATGCTTGTGATCACGGTAGGGATTTTACACTGCTAAATTTTTGAAGGATTAATTAATTACATTTACATGTAATAATTGGTCAAATTTACATGTGCCCTTGAAAAATTCCCAATGTGGTCATGGGCACTTTGATATTGTACAGTGATATTGCTTCGGAGTGCACTATTACCTGCCTCTCTTTGGTCGAGATTATTCACAATTAATGATATGAATCATCTTAACAGGAAGAGCCGAGACAACAGCTGATGTACTTAAATCGATCTTTGCAATCTATTTGTACCGCAAGAAAATCAGCGATTTAAAACATCTTGAGAAAGATCCTGCAGATTTTGATGCGCACTTGTACCAGCCTGAAAAAAATGAGCAAGGCGAGTTCGTGCACCATAGAGAAGATCACAATCATCTCCTGAAACGAGTCGTGTCTTGTTTGCGTGATGGTCGTATTCCAGGAATTGATTTACGTTACCTGAGAGACGCTTTGCATGATCCATCTACGGGACTTACCTACGAATCACTAACAGGGAAGAACAAACAGTCCGTGCTCGATTGTGAGCGTTTAATTGGCCCCGGTGTCATCGCCTTCCTCGAAAGTAAAGGTCATGAACACGCTTGGCATAAAATGTAGCGAATTCGGCCAACTCGAGCGTAACAATTTTTTCTTGATGGCGCGCGTATTTTTAGGAAGAATGGTGCCTAAATTATTTCTTAAAAAATGCCAATCTCGTTCCCCGAGCCTGCGATCCCTTGGGAAGGAAACGGAGGCTCTGGGACAATCCGTGATCGGCAAACAAAAAACTGTATGTCGTCCGTACTGCGCATGCGTTGGAAATAAATAGGTTCAATAAGCCGTATTTGCCACAATAGCCTTTTTCGAAAGTTTTTTGGAACAGTATTTTTACTATTTTGTTTGTAATGTCAGTGGAAAATATTAATTTATTTCATTCTGTGTTGGACGAAGCGTTAGAGCGCCTGGGTAAGAAGAATCTCAATTCGAAGGAGAGTCAATATGAAGCGGTAAAGGCTGTTGTTGTGGAACGGCAAGACACAATTTGTATCTTGCCTACTGGTTACGGAAAGTCACTTATATACCAGCTTCTTCCCTTCGTCTTTGACGCTTACTTGGGTTACGAAAATACGAGCTCAAGTATCATTGTAATTTCTCCACTAAACGATCAGATCACAAAGCTAAAAGCAACTCATGATGGCAGCATGACGTCGCAGTGGGATCGATATTTGAATAGATTATAGATAGTTCGTCCGAGCCAAATGTTCGCTCATCCTGAAGCATTGTTGGAGGATAAGAAAATTTTCAAGAACATTTTGAAATCCAAAGTATACCAAACTTCTGTGAAAGCTATCGTTGTTGATGAAGCTCATCTGGTTGAAAAATGGTGAGAATTTTGATATAATATTTCAAAGACATTATAATGTTGCCAGTTGATCTTGCATATGACTCAGAATATCATATAACATAAATGGGCATTTACTGTCGTCGATACCGTTGATTTAAAGTAGGACATACTTACAGTAGTAAATAAAAATCAATAATCAATATTTATTACTTAATTGACACCAATTGAAATTGATCAATTTGTTTGATTACAACATTAAAGTATGTATTAACTATTAAATCAAATTATGACATTGCCTGTTTCATTGCACATGCATATTAAGAGAGGATTTATTTACCAATGAAAATTGATAATCAACTGATGAAAGACATGCAGCAACATGGTGTGTTTGTGGCTAATAAACTAGGCACAGATAAATTGTTTAATTTTTTATGTGTATTGGTAATTGTACTTTGAGGCACAGAGCCAAGATTTTTTTAATTACACCCAAAATTTAATAGAATATCTTCAAAAAGGTCTTGATGATAACTTCCATTTTTTGTTTACTGTAGGAAGGAATTCAGACCTTGGTATGAAAAAGTTGGTATGCTGACACTTATCTTTCCATTTTTAGCTATGACAGTGACTCCCACATTGAAGACGAAGAAGGATATTGCAACTAGCCTTGGATTAATTTATCCAGTGCAAATTGAAGAAAGCCCTGACCACCCTAATATTTTCTTCAGTGCACTGCCAAGGCCTGACAGAGGGGATGATAAACTTGAACCTATTTTATCCCCACTTATTCAAGAGTTGAAAGCAACACATTTGGATTTTCCTCTCACAATAGTTTATGGCACTTTGAAAGTCATTAGGGAATGTTTTTTATTGGCGAGTAATGTGATGGGCCATTTACAATATGAACCAGTTGGAACTAGTCATGTTGCTATCAGTAGATTGTTTTCCCAGTTTCATGCTAATTACCCAGAGCATGAATGGGAGCAAATTGTACAGGATCTTGTGAGTAGTAAATCCAATTTAAGGTTACTTTTCGTGACTGGCTTTCGGTATTGGTGTGGATATCAATAACATCCGAAGAGTCATTCACATTGGTGTTCCTCACACCATTGAAGAATATTTTCAAGAAGCTGGTAGATGTGGACGAGATGGACTTCCAGCATCTTCCACAATATATTATAACTCGTATGACTTAGCATCATCAAAAAACATCACAGTCCAGGTGAATGAACTTGTGAAAGCAGAAAAGTGCAAAAGCAAAATTATATTTCCTTATAGTCAATGTACAGATTATATACAGCAGGGAAGCCAGCCTGACAATTTGGTCATGCTGTGCAAATATTTCTGTGTTCATATCCCATTGGAACAATCAATTTCTTGAATGATTTAAAATTTGCAGAGCATGACCAAATTGTCAGGCTGGCTTTGCCAACAAATAGAAAAGGGTACAATACTAATAAATATACTATATATACATATGACTAAGTATGTGCTAGTTTTGGTTTGCGAAATACAAAAGAGTGCTCAATGACATATAGACAGAGCGAAATGTATAATCGTGCAAAATACCTCAAAAACTTACCACTACATTCTGTTTCATCCAGGAGGAATCTTCAGGGGGTAGACAAATTTCGAAAATGTGCGAGCTTCTTTTATGCGCAAGGCGGAAACGTGGGCACATGGGTGGTTGAATAGCATGCATTCCTTTCTTTGTTTAGGTTGTTTGCCTGAAATCTGCTTTTGTGTTGGCAGGCCAAAACTATTTCCAATCTTTTATTAAGCAAGCAATTGCTTTTTCTTTCAAAATAGTATTTTTTTCGTCCAAACATAAATTACATCTTTTGGATCCTCCCATGTAAGAAATAGACTTTTTTATTAGACTTTTTTATCATTTTTTATTATTATTAGACTTTTTTATTAGTACATGTAGTTTAAGACATGATTCTTTAAAGGTCTTAACTAACTTAACACTTACACATGAACATGCATACACCATATTAGACAGGGTACAAAGGATTATAATACATAAGTTAAATTTTAATGCTCTTTAAAATTTCAAAAATTACATAGGCATGGTTATCATCAAACAGTGGCAGTCACTGTCATAGCTAAAAATGGAATTTTCGGAAAGATAAGTGTCAGCATACCAACTTTTTCATACCAAGGTCTGAATTCCTTCCTACAGTAAACAAAAAATGGAAGTTATCATCAAGACCTTTTTGAAGATATTCTATTAAATTTTGGGTGTAATTAAAAAAATCTTGGCTCTGTGCCTCAAAGTACAATTATCAATACACATAAAAAATTAAACAATTTATCTGTGCCTAGTTTATTAGCCACAAACACACCATGTTGCTGCATGTCTTTCATCAGTTGATTATCAATTTTCATTGGTAAATAAATCCTCTCTTAATATGCATGTGCAATGAAACAGGCAATGTCATAATTTGATTTAATACATACTTTAATGTTGCAATCAAACAAATTGATCAATTTCAATTGGTGTCAATTAAGTAATAAATATTGATTATTGATTTTTATTTACTACTGTAAGTATGTCCTACTTTAAATCAACGGTATCGACGACAGTAAATGCCCATTTATGTTAAATGATATTCTGAGTCATATGCAAGATCAACTGGCAACATTATAACGTCTTTGAAATATTATATCAAAATTCTCACCATTTTTCAACCAGATGAGCTTCATCAACAACGATAGCTTTCACAGAAGTTTGGTATACTTTGGATTTCAAAATGTTCTTGAAAATTTTCTTATCCTCCAACAATGCTTCAGGATAAGCGAACATTTGGCTCGGACGAACTATCTATAATCTATTCAAATATCGATCCCACTGCGACGTCATGCTGCCATCATGAGTTGCTTTTAGCTTTGTGATCTGATCGTTTAGTGGAGAAATTACAATGATGCTTGAGCTCGTATTTTCGTAACCCAAGTAAGCGTCAAAGACGAAGGGAAGAAGCTGGTATATAAGTGACTTCCCGTAACCAGTAGGCAAGATACAAATCGTGTCTTTCCGTTCGACAACAACAGCCTTTACCGCTTCATATTGACTCTCCTTCGAATTGAGATTCTTCTTACCCAGGCGCTCTAACGCTTCGTCCAACACAGAATGAAATAAATTAATATTTTCCACTGACATTACAAACAAAATAGTAAAAATACTGTTCCAAAAAACTTTCGAAATAGGCTATTGTGGCAATTACGGCTTATTGAACCTATTTATTTCCAACGCATGCGCAGTACGAACGACATACAGTTTTTTGTTTGCCGATCACGGATTGTCCCAGAGCCTCCGTTTCCTTCCCAAGGGATCGCAGGCTCGGGGAACGAGATTGAAAAAATGCGTCATTTTAATACCGTTGCGGGGCACTGCAGGTTATCTTTAGATAAATATAAACAATTGTGATCAACAGAGTGAGACAAGTGGATCCAAATGATACCATGGTTGCCATAGTTACACGTATTGTTTTGCAGCGGTTGAGCATTCTTTGAGGACTATATCTTGAGAATCGCGCGTCGAAGTAGATAACATGAAAATTGCCAAAATTTAGCTTCAAATAACTTTTGTATTTTAATCAATTCGCACAGAATTTTTTCATGGTAACAAGCCTGTGGCTTTTATCTAAAAACGTATGTTTTTATTTTTTCGGATTTGGCATTTAAACGGCGACAAAGCGCTTTGAAATAAGAGCGCCGCACGCGAGTGTTGTTAAATGGACCTTTAAAGATTACAACATGCTGGCGTTACAAAGGACGAGGAAAAAGGTGGAATTATCGACCAGACAAGCGAAATGACTACAAAATAGTTAGTGATCTATTTTCAGTACTTTATAGGATGATCGGGCAGTTGTTTATCTCCTTGAGCTGGCTATATTTATATTAATATTTGTAAACAATACTAGCATCTGTTCATTCAAAAGAATGTATACATGTTAACATATGTTACTAGACGACGCTGTACTTTTTCATAGTGAGATTAGGATTTTATACTTTCTTTTTTGTTTTATCTAGCCGCTAAATATTTCCAGGGGAATAAACTGTTATTGTGATCTAGAAAATCATAAAATCTTCTTGCTTTTGTTTAGAATTAGAATAATTTTTACTGAGTATATTGCATAGTTCATGGTAAATGTAAAAATCCAAGGTTTAGGTTTAATTATGTCTACTGATTGCATAAATACAATGTTTATACCTCTTGACTAACTGTTTTTTAATGTTTTTACTGAGTAAGTAGTGACAACTAAAGTTTTTAATGCAGTTATAACAACATACTTACAAAGTACAGCTTTGACGGCCTTGTGTCAGGGCAATGTGACATGCCTTGTGCAACTCAAAATACTTAATGCCATGTAATGAAGTGCTTTTGATTAAAAAATCATGTCTTTTGTTTATACTAAAAATACAAGGAATTGTTGTCAGACTACGGTCATGCATATCACACTCATTATAGTGTCAAGGTAGACAAATAAGCAAGTATGTTGCTTTAGTGTACTGTAGTTGAGTTTGCCTAATTGCCTTCCCAATTTAACATAACTGACTGATCATGGATTACAAGATTACTTTCTGCTCCAGCAAAAAAATGCATTCTTGGTGTCACAACTGAATTTCTCACTGATTAGCCTGAAGCAGAATAAACATGCCCTTCTTAAAGTTGTCATATTAATTATGAATTATTGTTACCTGTTTTAGAAAATATTTGCCACATCTTGCTCTAATGTGCCCCTAATGCTAAACTACATTTAAGAACAAATTGACAAGCATTTTCCAATCATGTCAGTCAGTACATGTGTTGTTTGCCAAACATTGGCAAACAACACATATACTGACTGACACAAGAAAGATAATTTACCAAACTTACAAGTCATTAATCTTATGTCCAATATCATTAGTTACCTCATCAAGCAAAAATCACTAGAGTAAGTTTGGTTAACAACAAAAATAGATTCTTTTTGTCAATGATTTAGTGCGCAAGCTATAAATTCTGCTCAAATGCACATGACTTTATTTCAATATTTGGAATGATAGAAGCTGTCACCTTTTCACTGTCCGACAACCGATGAGGTAAGGGCATGCACCCCATTTTTCTGTTTTACTGTACATGTGTGTCACATTTATTTAGGAAATTGTATTCCAAGATGATGCTTGTGCACAGTAGCCAGAGATATATCTGACTAACCTTTTAGTTTTTCAACCAATATGTATAAGCAATATTTGAGTAAGAGTTGCAAGAGGACACCATGTCCAGGACCATCTCCATACAGCTTTAGCTGTGTAGAATTAGACTAGGTGAAGTAACAAAATGTATTTTGAGTACACATTTTCCTCTAATTACTGACCAAACATCATCAGTTTATCACTTGATAGCTAAGTGGTCAGCAAAATAACATAGTAAACTGATGTTAAAGCAACAAACATTGTTCAAGTGGTTATTTTTTTTGTACTACTGTTTGTGTCACTAATCAGGCCTTTTCAGTGTCATTAAATTACCCTCACCTTGAGTAGCTGCCAGATTTGCTGTTGCAGAAACATACTTTATATGACGTTATTTACCCAAATGGGCATTGTGACCACTGCAAATGATTCCACATTTGGTACCATAAAAGTATTTGATGATATACTAACAGGAATAAAATATTAGAATGGTGTAGAAACTAATTTGTATCAAATATGAAAACATAACACAATGTGTATATGTAAAAAGTCATAAAAGAAAATTTTGGTATAATAGACTCAATTTATTCATTTATTGAATAGTGACAGCTACAATTCAACTCTAGTTTGTACATATTCACTCATCAATAAATAAGCAAAACATTATCCAATATAAATAAAACACTGATACATCCACACAGTGACAGATCTTGAGCTTTATAAATGCAATATGCTGACCTGGCCTAATTATAGCAATAAACAAATTTTTAAAAATTCTTTTTAGAAGAAAGGCAAATAATGTAACAACAAGAAAGTCAAACCTGGCCAATAAGTTCATATACAAGCTAAACTAATAATAAAATATTAAAGCACTTGAGATACATCAAGTGAATGGAGTGAACAAGTATCTTAATAAGGCCTATCTAATTTTCCTTTTCCACGTTTAAATCAGTTGAAGAAAGTATCCTCAGTTGCCAGCATGTGAGTAATCTTTTCCTCTGAAACAAGTAATTTTTATGCCCCTCATATGCTTTTTCAAACCAGTGGGTCCGTGACAAGTTCCATTCAAAATACGATGTCCAATAAATTTATATTGATTCCTTTACAAGACAAATAAGCCATTTATCCTTTCAATGTATTAAGAACAGTACGACTCGCAATGTGCAAACAAAATTCACACCTGCTTGAATAGTTTCGGGAAAAATTTGGGGTGCAATCTAACAAAAATTTTTAATCGCGAAAACATTCTTTTTTCCACTCATTAAATGCGCCATATTGAATTTTCCTACACTGTTGCGGACAACCGCTGAATGAAATGAATGACGAACTTGGCCGATTCGGGTCATTTTATGCCAAGCGTGAAAGTGGTGCAAGGATCCTGAAGCTTTTACATAATTGGCATAAAGCTGCAGACGGTCGAGGCCTTTCAGAGTCAACCAGAGCGACATTTTGCATGGAAATGAAAGAGTGGATATTATCAGACTGGATGCCTTGATACAAATACATTCCGGAGTTCCGATACATTGATATTAACAGGTACTGTACATGTGCAGTACTTTTCGGAGAAATTAATAAAAATACCGGTCCGGTACCACTGTAACAACACTAGCAGTAATGCTTATTTTTTCCATAAGCCGGTGTAGTTGTAGCTAAATTATTGCTCTTAGATTTTAAATAGTCGCCCCTTTTGCGTCGCGGCTTACATTGCCGATTTTGTACTGTGAATGGGCCTGATCCACAGTACGTTCATACTAAACATGTACAATTCAGTGACATTATTTTCTACTCTATACTGTTCATACATTTTCTAGGCCATTGAAGGGAATTTGTGGCTTTACCAGAGAAATTATTGTTGGCGTGGTTGCCAACCTGGAAAGCAGGCAGTTACGAAGAGAAGAGTACTTGGTGCGACAACTTTCTCCTGAGCATCCCAGAGCATCAGCAACTGACGATGTCGAAGGTATGTTTTCCCTTCTTCACGAAATTCTGGGCAATATATTTGATCTTAAGCAATTCCACGACGCACAAGCGAAAATATTGAACGATTTCAGTGAAAGAATCGATCCAGACTTGAAGTTTTATTACTGGACAGGCGCAAAACACCGCTACAATGAATTCGATTTGCCATCGTTCAACAGGCATACTAAAGAAGGTGCTATAGAGAGGCTGGATAAAGTTAGATTGTCTCGCAGAGGAGACCCTGGCATATTTGTGGCCAACCGAGCATCGCTTCCGCAGAAAGGACAGTTAACAGCACGTGCACAATTTTATCGAGCACCCGTAGAGCTCCCGCCACACATTATATAGATTAAGAGTGACACACTATATGCACTGTGAACAATTAAGTTTTTATCTAAGTTTATTAAATTCACACTGCAGACTGCAGAAACTAAAACATTACAAAACTTGGGGAACTATGTGCCTCGGTGTAACATAGTTTAATTATTAATGTATAATTAACGTAGTTTAATAAGGCGTACGCCTATGTTCACAACAATTAACAAACATTTGATCATGTTCAAAATGATATATTACAGTAACTACCGCTTATAGCCAAGTAAAAATGAATAGACGTGGAGTAAAACACTTAACTTCTGAAGTGGAGTTACTTCATGTGTGTTACCCTTTTAGAGCTTGAAATAATAACCAGTTAGAAGAGATTGTCAAGTCAAAACTGGGGTTAGGAGATATTGTTAAGTAAAAACTGAGTATTGACCAAAACTGAGGGTTGACTTAACCCAGCAAATCCTTGGATTGCTGATTGCTTTGTTCGATCAGTTATTGTGCTTTGAAAAATTAATTTCAGCTACTTCATATCATGGCATTTTTTCAGGCTTAAGTGTTACTAGATACTGTAATACATTTGATTCATTTTTGACTTCGAAATGTTTTTACGTTTATATTTTGAAGTATGCCAAAATTTCTCCGGTAGTGGCCCAAAATGTGTCATAATCTTGTACAGAAAAAAATGTTTAACCAATATATACACATATATCAAACTGTTATTTCAAGCCCTTTACTGTTGCCAAATGTAATTTGTATTTTATTCATTAGACTTAGTCAACCTTACGACTAGCTGTTACAACAAAATCATCCCAAGTACCTTTTTTAGAGATATTTAAAGTTATATAATAATATCCTATTAATAAATAAGTTGTGCAGAATCTTACATTTTTTACTGATACATCCAATTTGGATGCTTTTAACCGACTGTGTAAGTATCTGGTTAGTTCTTTTGGTATATAACCAACCTTCTCAAAATCTTTACATTCATCAGTCATGACATACACAGCAATGGCATTTTTATCTGTTGGGTTTTCTGGTTCAGCTACTAGTTTGGCAAAAACTGGCCTATTGTAAGTATGCATGTAATCATAGGCAGCTTCAAGAGTTTTTTGCCTTGAAGGTGAGTAACATGTGCCAACTACTTTGAACGGCAAACAATGCACATTGTCATCATCTGAATCATGGTCTGAGCTTGTGTTATCAGAAGCGAAAGGCTTGTAGCAGCTAAGTTCCCAAAGCACTACATATTTTTCTCCCTCGATCATTATATCACAATATGATGTGCAAGCATACACTCCAAGTCGCAGATTTGGATATCTTTTTGCATCAATTACACCATTCAGCACATTATCATCAATATGGAATTGTACCTTGATGAGTTCAACAGCCATGACGGGAAAATTAGGTATCACATAGCGAAAAGGTTGTTTTTCTGTTCTTGTTATGTGGACATCAATTCTTCCTTGCCTTTGAGATTCTTGATAATTAAAGGCCAAATTTTGTTACAAAATTGAGGAACATAAAGGTAGAAAAGTTTAAAAAAGGAGTGGAATCCGGCGGGGCCAAAGTTTTCAAGCACTCTCCCCCCCAATAAAAATTAAAAACGGGAGTGCACTGTATGGTATTATTATTACAGACCTTATTTGAAGAAAATGTTAGTTAAAAAGCTACATTTAATACTGTAAGTCATTTGGTGTGTGAAACGACTAAATCATAACCAACAACAGTGGCAGAAGATGAACAAAGTCTAGTCAGCTCCTTGGTAGCACACCAATGCACCCCCTGCCCCCAAGGAAAATCTGCACCCCCCCCCCCTGTCAGATGAGAATTGATCTAATTGACCCCTTGTTTAAAAATACATATGACTTGTGTTAGTCATTTTATGTTTCCCGTACTTTATGCACTCTCAAAAATATCTGGCATCCAAGAGAGTTGCTGAAATCTCATTAAATATCATATTTACCATTTGATGCAGAACATGTTTCATTTGCTGTGGTGCATTTTGCATTTGTTTTGCCACTTGTAGTATTGGAAACCTATTAAATAAGAGGAAAAGTTATTGAAGTGAGAAAATTATTTGAAAGCTGGATATTGAAATCAACGAAACAAAAATTGTCAACTTGAGTGAAACAAAATGTCAACAATTGGCCTTTAATTTCATGGGAAATCACTTGAATTTCAGGACAGTGAATGATCAATCATTCTTCACTAATTTAATTCATATTCATTGCGTACTATATTTACCTTGTTTGTTGGTAAATTATAGCAAACTTTTGCAAGGGTTTTTGTATTAATGTTGCCAACTGCCAGTTCACTTGAGAATGCAGCATCTAGTAATCTTGGGATCAATGTTACAGAAAACTAACATGTATCAATAACAATTCAAAACAAATATTAATGATAAATACTGAGAAAAGGATACTCTCCACAGTGAACTAGGAGGTCTGTTGACACATCAATTTCCCATTCATGAAGAGGTGCAGTGCATTTTAACTTCAAATCAAACACAGTTTGATGGTTGAAGGCTGCCATGGCTTTATTATAACCATCCATGTATGATGCAGGTGCACCTCTTCCTTTAAGAGTTTGAGACAAATCTCATTTGCACAAACCATTTTGTACGCTGTATGGATGCCAACACCTTGAACATTCTTCAAGTAGTCACAACCAGCAAGAACACACATACTTTGAAACTGTTTGAATGTTATATTCAACCCTGCTAATATGTTGGCTAGTTTGAAGTGCTGACAATCACCACTAAGATGGAGTTTCACTACCACCTAAAGTAAAGCATATATAAATAGTGAATACTTTTTGTGATATTACTATTAGTATCATAGTAGTTTTGCTGCTGTTGTAATGTTAATGATGTTGTCAAAGCAAGTACTAGCTATTCCAGATAAATATAACTTTCAATGTAGATATTTAGTCACTAAACTATAAACATATAATTACGACAATATGATATTTAATCAAGGCCGGCAAGAGGGAAGGCAGGGAAGCAAAATACCTGGGGCCCAGACTGATTAGGGGGGCTCGAAATCTTATTAAAAAATCTGGTCATTGTGCTACTGTCAAGAGGGTTGGGGGGCTGTAATGTGTAATGGGTCCTGGGGCCCGACCACGGCTTTCGCCGGCCTTGTATTTAGTTTCAACAAGAGATACCTCCTGGCATCCGTAAGTTAAAAGATTTGAATCTTCTGTTATGGCAAAATCAGCCAGTTTATTTTCTAACAGAAAAGTGATCTGTGCATCAGATTCGTATGGGGATACCACATATGAAATGTTTTTTGATAAGCAAATCTAAAGGGTTAAAACAACAATTTAGATGCAAAATATTAAGAAAATATAACAACTGAGATTATTTCCAAAGAAATTATTTAAACAATCTATTTTTTAAAATATTTTAATTAACCCTGATTCAACAACTACCTTGACACAAGTTGTCACGTCTTCAAAAAGCATAGATGCACCTTGTGCTCGAAGCTTGTTTGCCTCATTGACAGTGATTCCACCAGATTCTGCCCTTTTTAGATATTCATTACGCTCTCTGTCGGGTGCCATAAGAACATAGTTATTTTCTTAGTATGCAAATAGGTAAATAACCCGCTCCGTTATATTGTAATCACATGTATTAAGTTATAATCTGTAAAATCTTAAACCTTTGCCTATGCTCAGCCACGTTTGCTTTCGCAGGTAATGGCAATCCGTCAAATACAACAAACGGAATCACCCCAGCCCTTACAACAACAGATAAATACTTTTCGAAATACTTTACGTTCTTATGGTAATTTTTCAGGAATGGCAACAAACAATTAATACCCATATTAGCAATTCAAATTTCAAACACGAAGATGTTCACTCAAGCACGTTCCAGGTGCAAATGAGAAAATTTTAAATTTGACCATCATGCTTAGCGGTCGTTATGAGCACACCGCCTGTTACTATACAGAACGTCACAAGTCTCCACTCTTCGCCCTTTAACACGCTCGTTTAATTATTTGAAAAACTGTTATAAACTGTTTGAATTTAAACTGTACGTCAATATAAAATTATGACTAAGAACGTCCCAAGTCTCTACTCTTAAGTCTAACACGCTCGTTTAATTATTACAAAACCGTCATAAACTGTTTTACTGAAACGGCAGAATCGGAGGAGTTTCGCGATAGTCATAATATAAAAATCTATCAGTTACTTTAATGCAAAAGTGTGGAATAAGTTTCTGGTATTTTATAGAAATTCAGCAACCAAAAACCACTACATACTATAAAGTTCTTAGTTATATTTTCTTTGTAAATTGCAGGGGTATGTTAGCTGTTCATATTGGTGTGCGGATACCAAGGCCCTAAATAGATTATTACGATGTATTTTCGTTTCCTACATCATGCTGCTTTGCACTACATTGACTGTATATCTATGTTAATTAATACTGATTATCATATTTGAAGCCAATTTATAATATCTGGATTATAAATTAAAGTTAATGGAGACAAGCTGTTAATATGGTTCAAAGTTCTTACATTTGTTAGAGATTATCCAAGTATGCAAAATTTCACGTCGTGCGCAATTGTCAGTCATTAACTTTACACACGTAACAACGCACAAGTTGCTACAAACCTGCAAACAAGTTGTAACAAGTCTGTTCACAAGTTGTTGACAAGATGTATTCGCACTGCTTGTTCCGAATTTCTTGGAACAAGTTTGGAACAAGCTGCTGACGAATTGTAACAAGCTTGATGGGACTATCAGAACTGTTACAAGATTGTTCCAACAAGACTGATATAGCATGATATAACAATATTGTTACAGCCTTGGGTTATCCATCTTGTAACAAACTTGCTACAACAGGATTGTGTCAGAGTTGTTAGAACAACCTTGTAACAAGTCTCATATTTTTGTCAAGCTTGTTACAAGTTGTTAACAAGTTTGGAACAACTTGTTGACAACATTGGAACAAGCAGGGCGAACACAACTTGTTGACGGCTTGTCTGCAGACTTGTTACAAGCTGTGAGATTTTTACGTGTGTAATGCATTTAGCGATTACGCGCTGTGCACGATGCAAGCATGTGCGCATTATGTCAAATGTAATCCAACAACTAATGGACAGGCAATATCGTCTGTGTTGGCATTGATCAACCAATCTAAATAGTTTCCGTATGACATAAACGGATGAGGCACATGTATTAGGTATCAATTTTTTCTAAACTTGAGAGAGATAGGAAGAACGAAAGTTGTTTCAAATATTTGTTGAGCCTTTATTTACACATATTGCAACCTTTCCAACCATTCGGTAGTTCTTTAATACATATATATGTATATATTGAATATTCAAGGATTAAAGGGATTAAACGACCATTGCACGAGCAAGAGCGCGTTCAACGCTGACTTTAATTTGATAGTAATTTATACAGCCTGTGTTTGACAAGAAGAACCCCATATACAGCATGCATCTATGTCTAATTATACATATTCTTACGCGGCTAAATCGTTTGGTGAAAGCGACGGCGTGTTAGTCACACAGTTGGTCTCACTTTCATTTCACTTGTTTTCAAGGAGTAGTGAAACCCTTTAAAATGGAACCAGATTACTCCATCTGCAAAAGACGTGGTGCTGCCAGCAAGATAACGACCATTCAAATTTGAACTATGACATTTATTATACCACCAAGCACCCTTGAACTCGTGAGCACAATTTCCATTTACAAAAATGTCGTTATCGACGTCTTCAGTAGTGAATTTCATTCCATTGTGTCCCTCCATTGAATCTCCTGCGTCACCTGTAAAATTGATATAACCTCAAACACACGCGTTTATAAATGTCGATTCAAACAGGCCTGGCCTATCCGCCTTTCTACTATCACATGCATGTGCAAAAACGTCGACGTCATTATTCTTACTATCTGTTTTCTACATATTATTTTCTTATAGTGACTGTTTTTAATTTTGAAAAAGTGTGAAACGTGCAGATTTGCTGTGGAAATTTTGGTAAATTTTCCCGTATATATTGTGGGTGATAGACGAGTACGCTTTTTCCTGTGGATAACAATCGGTAGGTCACTCTGGGAATGATTATGCCGTTGCCATATCAACGCAGTACTAAAGCGCACGTACGTAAGTTTTACTTAATTTTCGCAACACGGAGGGAGGAAATGTGTTACTGTCGTTAAATATTCTAAGTCGTTGAAAGGCATATAATTCTGTATAAATCTCAGAACAAACATAAAAAGTACTGAAAAACGTTACAGCATACAGTATGTGTTAAGTTGCTGTTTGTGCTCTTGCCCCATTTAAAAGCGATCCGAAAATACCACTTATCATATTCTTTATTCTATATAAGGGAATAATTTACAACATATCAAAGCAGCAATGATGTTTCAATATCGCGACTAATAAATTATTCAACCTATTGCCGTGCAAGAAACAGAAAATGAGTCCTGGCCATTATGTTGTGACAATGCATGATGGGAATGTCGGGAGAATACAATTCTTTTTGTAAAATTTTAAAATTGTCAGTAAACATATTTGCAGCCTCGTTGAGTCTCATTTTTAATTTATTGCTTGCATCTGGCATATACATAGATGAATGGAGGCAAGCACGTGTAACGCCAATACTTAAATCTGGGGACACGAGACAATGTGAAAACTATCGGCCCATTTTTATTTTACCAGTGGTGAGTAAAGTAGTTGAAAAGGAAGTTTTCCGTCAGCTGAATAGTTATTTGACTGAGCTACTCTCGAAGGCTACTCTCAAAGTCCCAATCCGGTTTCCGTCCTAAAGATTCAACTGTAACTGTCCTCATCCAAATGTGTGATGAGTGGTTTGTGGTAACGTTTGAAGAGAGTTTAATATGAAGGTTCCTCGTTTATATACAAAGCCCATTATGTCATTAGTAATATGCTAAATAGTAACTGTATAATACTACATCTCCCTTTTTATGAGATGAAACTATTGTGGTTAAACATAATGTCAATTTAGTAGTGTCCTTCACATGTCTCTATTATCAAAGTAAATCTAAATGTCCATTACTCCAGTCCCAAATTTTCTCTTGCTTTTAAAGACAATGTTTTGATTCTCCTTGGCCTGCTACTTATAATTAATGATGGTACTGTTTGCTGTTCGTCTTGCTTCTCATTGGTGTCAATGGGAATGTTCCGCAACTAGACTCGGTTTCTGCTTACAACCGTTGTAGGAGTGTCTACCAGATATGATCTTGGTTTCTTTGATGGTCGTATTACTGTCCCTGTACAATCCATATCTGTGATGTATACTGCTGCTCCTGATGGTAGATGTTTTAATTGTTGAGCTTTGTCGAGATTGTCAAAGTTCTTTTTCTGCTTCGATCTGTACCATGCTTCCTTTTCTTTGAAGAGTTCCTGATTTGGCAGTTGCGGTATCAAATGTCGTGGTATTATTGGTATCGTTGACTTTATCTTTCTTCCCATGAGGAGTTCTGCTGGCGAGTATCCGCTTGCTAATGGAGTTGACCTATATGCCAGCAGTGCTTTCGTTGGATCATGTTCCTTCTTCGCGATATTTTTCACTGTCTTACATGCTCTTCCTTTACTTCTTTAAAGATTTCATTTTCATCTTGTGCCTTTTGAATTTCTTTTAATTTTTGATTAGATGCTGGTAAGGCGTCGATCACACTTGAAACGTATGCCTTCATTTCATCTTCGTCTACGGTTGGTTGGACTGTACCTTCTGGTATTTTCCTCGACAGGGTGTCTGCCGTGTAATGTAATTTCCCAGGTATGTGTCGAACGTCTTTGATGTTAAATCTCATGAGTCTCATTTTATAGTGTTGTAATCTTGGAGTTAACTTGTCAACGGTATGGTTGGTTAAGAGAAGTACCAATGGTTTGTGGTCAGTTTCTACAGTGATCTCCTTTCCAATAATGTAGTTGCTCGACCGTTCACATGTCCACGTTACTGCTAGAGCCTCTTTCTCTATTTGGGCATACTTTGCCTCGGTTGCTGTCATCGATCGTGAGATGAATGATACTGGTTTCCAGATGCCTGGTTCTTCTTCTTGTAGCACTACTGCTCCAAAGCCATATGATGAGGCATCGGCTGCTATTTTGGTCGCTTTATTGGGGTCATATAAGGTGAGTATTGGTGTCGATGTCAGGGCTTTCTTGATCTTGTCAAAAGCGTCTTGCTGTGGTGGCCCCCATGTCCATGCAGTGTTCTTGACTAACAGCTCTCGGATGGGCTTCGTCCTGTCAGTGAGATTGTTGGTGAATTTGCTAAATTGGTTCACCATTCCCAGGAAGGAACGGACTTCGTGTTGGTTGTTTAGGGCTGGCATTTCTAGAACTGCCCTTACTTTCGCTGGGTCGGGTTTTATGCCATCGGGTCCCACGATCTGACCAAGGAATTGCACGCTCGCGACGTTGAGCACATACTTATCGGTGTTGAGTGTGACGTTGGCATTGCTGAGTCGTTGAAGAACTGCTTCCAATCTTCGGTCGTGTTCTTCTTGTGTTGCATCGTGAACCAGAACATCATCGATGTTGCATTGTACCCCGTCCAAACCTTGGGGTATTTGGCTCATACATTTCTGAAACTTTTCTGAGCCTGAACTTATTCCGAAGGGAAGAACATTGAAACAGTACCTTCCCCAAGGCGTTATGAATGTTGTTAGAGGTTTTGATCTTTCCGAGAGCTTGATTTGCCAAAATACTGAGTTGGCATCTAATCTTGAAAAATAGCGAGCACCAGCAAGGTTTGGAAATGTTGTGTCGGTTGGATGGTTTTCGCGTTGTACAAACTGATTGAGCTTTGTGAGATCTTCGCATACTCGAACTCTTCCACAGCTCTTTGGGGTTACAACCATCGGGGCACATCATTCGGTTGGATCTTCTACTCGAGATATTACTACATTGCGTTCCATTCTCTGTAATTCCCGTCCAGTTTCTTTGCGAAGAGGAATTGGAACTTGTCGTGGCACCGCGATTGCATAAGGAGTCGCTTCTTGTGTGAGTTTGATGTCGTACTCCTGGTGTTTGATTTGTCCAAGACCAGTGAAAAGATTGGGATACTTTTCTTTAATACTTTCTTTCATTTCGCTACTGTTTAAGGCGTGGACTCGGTTGAGTAGATTCAGACAGTGGGCTGCTTGTCTTCCTAACAATGATCTTTCAAGTCCTTTGACGACGAATATTTCTTCTGTAGTTGTCTTGTCCTCGTGTCGAAGCTGTGTAGTGAATGTTCCTATGCAGTTCATTTTGTAGTTGCACGGGCCCATTAGAACTTTGCTAGTCGACTTAAGTGTTGGCTGTAGGTTGCTTCGTTGATATACTGTCAAAGGTATCACTGTGACGTCAGCCCCGCTGTCGATTTTGAATAAAATGGTTGTTTCGTTTACTTTAGTGTCTGCCGTCCATGGTTTGTTTCTAGTGTTACTAACGGTGTCAAGGTATACAACTTCGCCCAAAAAGTAGACATCTTCTTCAGACGAGCTTTCCTCCTCGGTTTCTCGACGGGAAGTTAGTTCATTAACTTGTTTGTTGCGTAGTTGTTGGTTAGGTTGACTTCGACATGCTTTTGCCCAGTGTCCCTTTCTTGAGCAATTATTACAGATGCACTCACTTGCAGGGCAGGATTGCCTGGAATGCGCTTGTCCGAGACACCGCGAGCATCTGGGTTTGTCGAGCTTTCTGTTGTTAGAATTTTTGTCAAGCGAGTTGCGTGAGCCACGCGAGTATTGTTTTCTATTCTTAGAGATGTTATCAATGTTATTGTGCTCATAACTTCCGGTGTATTTATTCCCGTGAATACACCATTTGCCCCTCATTAAGTGAAAAAAGAATGTCATTAAGATCATTTTACAGCTTCACGTGTACGAATCGGAATTTCAATGACACATTGTGTGCAAGTCAATAAGCGTGAAGCGATATTCAATAGCAACAATTGATGCGAGTATGCATAAAAATTCAAACCATTAATCAAAGATGGAAATTCAATAAGAATACAAAGAACATTCAAAAACATAAAAGAAGTTCTTGTTTGAATACAAGAAATGCTCAATTAGACAAAAATGTATGTTCAATGAAATTGTCATGTGAACACCAACATGCTCAAAGACAAGAAAAGGGGCTATTTGTAAAATATTCTTTATTACGGGCAAAGATTTGGCTTTGCTGAATTGTTTTAAAAGTTTTTGAATAACGTGAAATGTTACAAAGGTGTCTAAACCAAATAAAATATTTTACAGTGTACCACTGTAGAAAGCAAGCAAGGCTTGGGACAGGATGGGTGGCAAGTAATACACGTTGCATTTGTTTTTTTGGGGGTTAATATGATTGCGTAGGCCTACTCTGGGCCACAATGTCGCCTAATATCGCCTAATATCGCCCAATATCGCCTAATGTCGCCCAATATCGCCTAATGTCGCCCAATATTGCCTATCATCGCCTAATATTGCCTATTATTACCTGGCATCCCCTAATACTGCTTATGTTACTTGGGAGTGGAGAAGGTTGGTCAGTCACTTGGTTATGGTTTACCAGAATATACTAACACTTGTGTCAATAGTACTCTTTTTGCTATGAGTGTGTAATTGTTTACAGACCTTGGCTAAGGCAGCTGTCTCTCTTTTAGAGCACAATGATGACTACCACAAGGAGTACCATTTTTCATACATTTCACTTCACTCTATTAAGGCCCATGACTTGCCAATTGGGCTGCATATTTTTTTGTGAAAGCAATTACATTTGAATTTTAGTTACACCAACTATATAGACAGAGTCTGAAAAGTTATCTAGCTGTATTACCAATACTAATAGTAGACCATAGTAATACAGCTAGAGAATCAGGTTTTGCAATCAAATATGGTACCATGCCTCAAGGTATGATTGTCATGCATTCCTAATATCAGTAATATATCCAATTTATTATCACTATAAAACAGGGCTGTAAGCATCATTTTTGCATGTTTTCAAGTAGAAAATGAAAGGTTAAGTTAACAAGGCAATTGATTTTATCTATTATTTGAAATGCATTTCATATTTGACATTTTGATCAAGCATATGTTTAAACAAAGTAACGAAAATTTGATCTGCTATTAATTAATATGTATGTACTCACCTGATCTATTAAGTTGCGCTTTATATTACACTGATGCACTGGAATCTGGACTCAAATGAATTGTCTGTTTCAAATATTTTACGGTTATGCCCAATTGACGGGCCATGTTTATTTCAACTGAAAGAATTTTTTTATCCCTTTCCTTTTTATATAAAAATTAAGATTTTAGAGCGCGCCATCATGGGTGTACTCAGCCGGAAACTAGGCATCGACCTTTGACCTTCGTATCGTTATCTTCTAGCGCAATTCATGCAAAGTTGCATGTCTATTGTTGACTGAGCAACAGTAACACCACTAAAACGTAATCTGGCACAACTTAGTTGCCCCATTCTATGAAACTACAACAATACGTTCACAGAAGCAGTATGAAATAAGAGTATGTAATTATAAATGTAGAAGAAATTTCTGGCAGTGGATTCAATTGGAATATACTTTGAGTTTGCAGGACACAGTTGCCCGCAGGTTGGGTGGATACTACAGGGCAAGTTAGCTACGTGGAACAAATGAGGAAGAAATATATATGTATGGCCATATGGAGGCGTTCATTTCTTCAATTAATATGGTGTGGTCTATATCACATACAAAACTGTCCATATTGCTTGAGATAAATGGTGCTTGAACATTTTGTAGTCATGAAAAACACTTTGTAACTATGCAATGACCTACTGTTGTTTGTATATGCCAGTATGAGGTTTGTGACACAGTCTTAATATAATATCTCTATGTAGTTTAAGTTTTTGAACATTTACTGCAGATAAATATGGAGCATTTTGATGTTTCATACCTCGTTTCATACAATACAGTATAATTATTTGCTGATTTTTTCCAGTCATTCTTATTTTAAACAAAAGCATAAATTTTGAGGCTTGAGTCTTACAAGTCATAGTCATTTGCAGGCAGTGCGTAGTCAGTGTTATGCAGTTGGGTTGGCGATATGTTCTGCGCTATTAATTTCTTTTGAAATTGGTTGTTTTTAAAGTTTGTAAACATAAACATTTCAATATTCACACCCTAATTATTGACACTGGTATGCCATTGGTTGCATGTGCAAGTTGTTGGTTGCTCTTAACAGTTTGCAAGTCAATGACTTGCTGGAAAAAATGCAAAGCCTTGCCATATATTTTAGTTGGAATTGGATAAATATTTGATTTATATTATGCTTAGATATTAACTAGTGAACATATTATACTAAGTGGATAGTACATTGTCTTAAACAATGGTATACAATGGTATTCTGTGGGAACTGTAATCATTGTATCCCATGCTAATACCCAAATAATATAACCTATATTGCTTAATACCACTCAATATCGCCCAATATCGCCTAATATCGCCCAGTGTCGCCTAATATCGCCATGTATTTTAAAGATTTTTTCTAATATCGCCCAATATCGCCAAATTTCGCATATAATCGCGGCGACATTGGGGCCCAGAGTAGGCCTTTGCATGGCTATAAAGTAAACCTAGGTTTTATTAAACATAGCTACATTTTTATCAAATTGAGCGTTTCATGTATTCAAACAAGAACTTCTTTTATGTTTTTGAATGTTATTTGAATTCTTATTGAATTTCCATCTTTGATTAATGGCTTTCAATTTTTATGCATACTTGCGTCAATTGTTGCGATTGAATATCCCTTCACGCTTATTGACTTGCACACAATGTGTCATTGAAATTCCGATTTGTACTCGTGAAGCTGTAAAATGATCTTAATGACATTCTTTTCTCGCTTAATGAGGGGCAAATGGTGTTATAATTTGTTGTTTTTTTGATTTCCTCGTTTTGCCTAGCTTGAGCAATGGCTTTCTGTAATGTAAGCTCCGGATCAAGTTGCAATTTCTCAGATAACTTTTTGTTTTTGAGTCCGACAACGATGCGATCTCGTATTAACTGATCTTTGAGCACGCCAAATTCGCAATATTTAGCTAGACAGTGCAGGTCGGTAATATAGTCTTCGACACTTGAACTTGACTTGACTTTTTCGAAAATAACATTTCGTTTGGCAATGAAGTGGTTTTCAAATCTATTTTGGACCGTTTCGTAGCTTTTCATCTCTTGTTCGCTGAGACCAAATGATGTTATTATGTCGTCTGCCTTGTCGCCCATAGTATAATTATATAAGCGCGTTGACCTGTTTAGTTTCCTCTTTCTTGTCGAGTTCTGTGGAAATTCTGAATCGCTCAAAGCGACGAATCCAACGGGTCCACTCCAAGGATTTAAAGCTAAACTTTGATGGAGGTGTCACTTGATATGTGGTGAAACTTTGAGCGGTATTTACTTTGTCTGTTTCCGTTTCTGCCATATTTCAATCGTTTTTGATAACTGTGTTCAGAAATATATGTTTCTCACACTTATTCTGCACGTTCGTACTTTATATTGTTCGTGTGCTTTTCAGCGAATATCTTTAATTAATTTATAGCTTCTCACTCGGGTATCCCACCGGTGCCACCATGTGGTATCGTTTGAAGAGAGTTTAACATGAAGCTTCCTCGTTTATATACAAAACCCATTACGTAATTTGTAATATACTAAATAGTAACTTACTGTATAACACTACATGGTTTAGAAAATGTCAAAGGAAATGGAGTCGTGTTCTTTAATATTAAAAAGGCATTTGACTCAACAAAACCATTGCATTCTGTTAAATATAATGATTGAACAATTTGGAATCTTTTGTATGGAACTAATATGGTTTGAATCATATTTAATGAATAGGGAACAGCAATGCAGTATTAATGGAGAATTATCACACAATAAAGTTATATTTCATGTGGAGTGCCTCAGGAGTTTATCTTCGGGCCACTCCTATTTTTATTAAGTATAAACCACTTGTTTGATTGTTTGAAATCAACAACTCCAGACATGTAAGCGGATGACACTCAAGTTTTTTCATCCTCTAACGATGCAAATGAGCTCGTCGTAATACTAAACTCAGATCTTGTTCATGTTTGTAATTGGCTTTAAAAATAGACTGCAGATGCACCTCTAAATCCAAATTGTTGCTCATTGGCCCCTCATATCATCCCCGAGCCACAGCGCAAAGCGCAGGCGAAGCCCGGGGCGAGGATTACTAATTCTGAGATGCGAAAGTAATCCACCATTATGTAATCATACAAGGAGAACGGATTGGCAACGCTATTCAATACTCTACACGATCTTCGGTTCAGTTATTTTGAATAAACCGGAAAAAAACATTGCACAATTCGCTATGGTAATTATGCGCATGAACTAAATTGAGTTCATGAGCATAATTACCATGCAAGTTGGGCAATGTTTGCTTCCGGTGTGCTCAACTGAAGATAAAATATAGATAACAAAAGAGTTGGCAATCCATCCCTTCTTCTATCTATGATGTGTTGGTTTGGTTTGGTTTGGTTTGGACGTTCGACCTTTTAGCTGATGTCATTTAATTCCGAGGGTTTTTAAGATAAAGGTGATGAATCTGTATGGAAACAAATCAAAATCGATAAAAAACAATAAAAATAAATCAAAAATAAGGAATAGAAGACGAAAAATGCGCCAACAGAAGGAAAGAAGAACGGCAACGTACAGAAAAGGCAGCCGTATTCAGACTATTCAGTAGCCGTAATGATTCTACATTTTAATTTCGAAGTTTACGTTCACTTGTTTTGTTAACGCAAGACAGCAGTTTTATTGTAAATGTGAAAATTATTTACAGATGAAAAACAGGACCGTAGCTATTTTAATCAAAAAGGCTTGGCTTGAAACGGTTTCTATTGCAAAACAAATTTCAGTTTATAAATATTGAAAAGACAACAAACAAAACAGTTTATAAATATTCATCAAAACGTTTTAATAATGTAGCGTAATAAATTATGTTTCATGCCGTACCAAAGTTCCCACTGGGCATAATGACATACGGACCCCAGACATTTAAATAATTAAGTATTTTGTCAATAAAACTGGTTATTTTTTAATTATTTTCACAGTTGCTCAAAAAATATAGAACGCATTATTGAAAACTGCTGTGTCGGCGTGTCGCTATGACAACAATCCTGAGAATACTTCATGTTCCGAAAATATAGTTGTATCTTTGATACATTAAGGTGAGGGGTTTTGCATGCACGAATGTATTTCTAGCCTTAATAACATAATTTGTGAGGAACCCGTTTTGGCAAATGCAAAACCTGTATCCAGAAGTAATACTCAAGTTTGTCTGGGAGTAAAACTATAGACGAAAACCTTAGGTGGGCCAGTCATACCAAATGATATGCATAAAGGAGAGTTCTGGTGTTGGTGCTCCAAAGTCTTCTTCAGCCTTACTACAACTATTGTTCTCTTTTATGGGACACGTGCAGAAAGCTTCTAAAAGATAAGCTGCAAAGATTTCAGACTCCTGCAGCAAAAGTTAAATCGGGTATTAACTATGATACTCAGTAAGTAAATTTTCTCAACATGCTTTCTTCGGATACCCTTTAAAATAGACGGTCTGATCTAATATATAAATATATATATATATATACATATATATATATATATATATATATATATATATATATATATATATATATATATATATATATATATATATATATATATATATATATATATATATTATATATATACATATATATATATATATATATATATATATATATATACATATATATATATATATATATATATATATATATATATATATATATATATATATATATATATATATATATATATATATATATATATATATATATATATATATATATATACATATATATATATATATATATATATAGACAAGGAATAAAAATAAAACCATATATATGAAGAAAGTGCTCAATACCGAAGTAGAGCGGAATAGACAATGAAATAGACTTTGGTTACTTCATAAAGTTTTATTCACAACAAATCTGTTTCGTATGACAAGCAATGCTTGCCACACTCGTCAGGTGATGATCGCGTCTGATGTTATGATCTAGGGGAACTTGATATGTATGTTACAATTGACGTGTTAAAGCCAATTGCATGAGTGCTTTAATTAAAAGTTGGCGAGTAAATGTTTCTTACGATGTCTGCAAGCGCTTATTAGTTCGTTCCTTGAATTTAGGGTACCTAGCTCTGGATGACAAATAATAAGAAATTTTTCATGCAAGCACAAATTACATCTCTTTGAGCTACTCTTGTAAGCTTTACACCGTTTTATGACTCTCCATTTTATGGAGAATTTGATGTCGTTATCTTTTAAGTCCCAAATGTACTTGCTGAGGGAAGTGCTGTTTTTGTGTTTGGCTTTCCGGAAAGTGTTGTTGTGGTTATTGTACCGCAATTTGAAAGGGCCTTCTGTTATGCCGATGTAGGATTGAATCTCCTTGTTGTCTTGTCTTTCGATCACGGCCTGGTACACGACTCCCTCTTGTTGGCATTTTCCGTTTAGTGGGCATGTTACTGATTTTCGGCAGTTGCAAGTAGCGGTGGTTGCTGAATATGTTTCATTTCTTAGTAGGCGTTTGTTGTGTGCTGTGATGATACTGGAAACGTTCGGCATAGAACTGTAGCTTATTTTTAAGGTATTTTTGTTGAAAATTTTATGTAGGGTATGATGAGGAGGGAAACACTCGGCAACTATTTTCAGAAATCTTTGTCCCACATTTGTGGAAACGTTTGAATTAAATGGTGGGTTGTACCATGTGATGTTTCGGCTTCTGTTTTTTCCTCGTTTAGGTGGTTGAGGGTTGTAGTTGAGCTTGTAGTCGTACTCGCTTTTCCTTAAAGCTTCTTGGTATGGTGGTACGGCTAAGTCGAAGGAGTGCTTGTCGGACGAGATATTTGATAGGCGTTTGTTTATGGCTTCGGGTATGCTTCGGAGGACTGATGGCGGATGATTGCTTTCGCGGTTGACATATTGAATTACGTTGCCGGGTTTGGTGTAGGGTTTGTAGGTTGACGAGTTGAGATCTAGAGTCACATCGAGGAAGTTTACGGTTTTCTTATTTGCTTCTATTGTCAATTTGAGATTATGCTCATTGAATGTTTGGCAGATGTATTTCTTGATATTTTCTATTTCTCTGGGTGTTTTGTT
>OY979716.1:5034644-5151820 GCA_963855995.1 Muricea muricata
CACCAGTCGTCGGAAATGACATAGGCCTATACAGAGATGACGGTCTTGCGGCGCTCAACAAAACACCCAGAGAAATAGAAAATATCAAGAAATACATCTGCCAAACATTCAATGAGCATAATCTCAAATTGACAATAGAAGCAAATAAGAAAACCGTAAACTTCCTCGATGTGACTCTAGATCTCAACTCGTCAACCTACAAACCCTACACCAAACCCGGCAACGTAATTCAATATGTCAACCGCGAAAGCAATCATCTGCCATCAGTCCTCCGAAGCATACCCGAAGCCATAAACAAACGCCTATCAAATATCTCGTCCGAAAAGCACTCCTTCGACTTAGCCGTACCACCATACCAAGAAGCTTTAAGGAAAAGCGGGTACGACTACAAGCTCAACTACAACCCTCAACCACCTAAACGAGGAAAAAACAGAAGCCGAAACATCACATGGTACAACCCACCATTTAATTCAAACGTTTCCACAAATGTGGGACAAAGATTTCTGAAAATAGTTGCCGAGTGTTTCCCTCCTCATCATACCCTACATAAAATTTTCAACAAAAATACCTTAAAAATAAGCTACAGTTCTATGCCGAACGTTTCCAGTATCATCACAGCACACAACAAACGCCTACTAAGAAATGAAACATATTCAGCAACCACCGCTACTTGCAACTGCCGAAAGTCAGTAACATGCCCACTAAACGGAAAATGCCAACAAGAGGAGTCGTGTACCAGGCCGTGATCGAAAGACAAGACAACAAGGAGATTCAATCCTACATCGGCATAACAGAAGGCCCTTTCAAATTGCGGTACAATAACCACAACAACACTTTCCGGAAAGCCAAACACAAAAACAGCACTTCCCTCAGCAATTACATTTGGGACTTAAAAGATAACGACATCAAATTCTCCATAAAATGGAGAGTCATAAAACGGTGTAAAGCTTACAAGAGTAGCTCAAAGAGATGTAATTTGTGCTTGCATGAAAAATTTCTTATTATTTGTCATCCAGAGCTAGGTACCCTAAATTCAAGGAACGAACTAATAAGCGCTTGCAGACATCGTAAGAAACATTTACTCGCCAACTTTTAATTAAAGCACTCATGCAATTGGCTTTAACACGTCAATTGTAACATACATATCAAGTTTCCCTAGATCATAACATCAGACGCGATCATCACCTGACGAGTGTGGCAAGCATTGCTTGTCATACGAAACAGATTTGTTGTGAATAAAACTTTATGAAGTAACCAAAGTCTATTTCATTGTCTATATATATATATATATATATATATATATATATATATATATATATATATATATATATATATATATATATATATATATAATATATATATAATTGTGCAAAATACCTCAAAAACTTACCACTACAGTCTGTTTCATCCAGAGGGAATCTTCAGGTGATAGACAAATTTCGAAAATGTGCGAGCTTCTTTTATGCTCAAGGCGGAAACGTGGGCGCGTGGGTGGTTGCATAGCATGCATTCCTTTCTTTGTTTAGGTTGTTTACCTGAAATCTGCTTTTGTGTTGGCAGGCCGAAACTATTTCCGATCTTTTGTTAAGCAAGCAATTGTTTTTTTCTTTCAAAATACTAATTTTTTCCTCTAAACATAAATTACATCTTTTGGAACCTCCCGTGTAAGAAATAGACTTTTTTATTATGGACCATTTTATGGTGAAATCTGTTTTCTTTTGCTTTAAGTGCCAAACGTGTTTCGAAAGTTCCGTCTCGTTCGAATATTTTTTGTGTGCGAAAGATTTGATATGATTCCTGTATCGCTCTTTGAATGTGTTTGAGGTCATGCCAATGTAGTGCCTTGTGTCCTGTGTGTTGCCAGTAAAAATTGTTGCTTTGTATACAATGTCCTTACTCATGCACTTGTTCTGCAATGGGCATGCGTGCTTGTTCCTGCAGTTACAGTTCTCTGCGCTGTCTTGTGGTTGGCTTTTCCTAATTATGCGTGTGTTGTGGCTTGTGATAATTGACTTAACGTTACTCATGCAGCTGTAACTGACCTTAACTGTGTTCCTATTGAAAATTTTGTGTAACTTGTTGCCTATTGGAAAGTGCGTGTCTACAAGCTTGAGGAAACTGCGTGCGATGTTTGTCTTGACATTTTTGCTAAATGGTGGGTTAAACCAAATGATGTTGCGTTGTCTGTTCCTGCGTGGTTGCTGTGTTACATGTGGCATGTATTCCAGCTTGTGGCTGAAGTTGCTATGTCCTAGTGCATTTTGATATGTTTGTACTGCATCGTCAAATACTTGTTTGTCAGATGACAGCGTTGAAATGCGCTTGTTGATGTATATATATATATATATATATATATATATATATATATATATATATATATATATATATATATATATATATATATATATATATATATATATATATATATATATATATATATATATATATATATATATAGATATATATAGATATATATATATTATATATATATATATATATATATATATATATATATATATATATATATATATAGATATATATATATGTATATATATATATATGTATATATATATGTATATATATATGTATATATATATATATGTATATATATATATATATATGTATATATATATGTATATGTATATATATATGTATATATATATATATGTATATATATATATATATGTATATATATATGTATATATATATATATGTATATATATATGTATATATATATGTATATATATATATATATATATATATATATATTTATCACATACTTGTGCCTTTATCCGGGCGATAACACGGTGACATAAAAACGATATGTCCCGTGATATCGTTTTTTGTCCCGCGATATCGTTTTTTGTCCCGCTCAAAACAAAGATAGTGTCCGACTGAAGGATCGATGAGAGATAAGAATGAAAATATTAAATAATACAAGGAAAATAACACAAAGAAATTTGCAGCTACCAAAAGATAAGTTATTTTTGGTTTGTTTTTGTAATTTCTACGTGCTTAGGGTATTTTAAACTATCATTTTGAATTCATTTTGAAATGTACTCGAGTTGTAAATAATTTGAAAATATAATCTGGTTTTTGCTCCAGATAAAGGCACAAGTATGTGATAAATAGGTTATCATATTCGAGACTCGGTAATATCAGTTTTATCACGCTCGTTACGATATCATATTTTGTCCCTCGTTCGCTGCGCTCACTCGTGACAAAATATGACATCGTCTCTCGAGCGATAAAACTGATATCACTTCGCCTCTCATATGATAACCTATACTTATCACATACTTGTGCCTTTATCCGGGCGATAACACGGTGATATAAAAACGATATGTCCCGTGATATCGTTTTTTGTCCCGCGATTTGGTTTTTTGTCCCGCTCAAAACAAAGATGGCGTCCGACTGAAGGATCGATAGAGATAACAATAAAAATATAAAATAACACAAGGAAAATAACACAAAGAAATTTGCAGCTATTAAAAGATAAGTTATTTTTGGGGTTTTTTTGTAATTTCTACCTGTTTAGCGTATTTTAAACAATAATTCTGAATTCATTTTGAAATGTACTTATGTACTCGAAGTAGCTATAAATAATTTGAAAATATAATCTTGTTTTTGCTCTAGATAAAGGCACAAGTATGTGATAAATAGGTTATCACATTCGAGACTCGGTAATATCAGTTTTATCGCTCTCGTTACGATATCATATTTTGTCCCTCGTTCGCTGCGCTCACTCGTGACAAAATACGATATCGTCCCTCGAGCGATAAAACTGACATCACCTTGCCTCTCATATGATAACCTATACATATATATATATATATATTTATATTTATATATATATATATATATATATATATATATATATATATATATATATATATATATACATATATATATACATATATATATAATTATATACATATATATATATAATTATATACATACATATATATATATATATATATATATATATATATATATATATATATATATATATATATATATATATATATATATATATATATATATATATATATATATATATATATATATATATATATATATATATATATATATATATATATATAATTTATTTATACGAATCAACAAATTCCACTAGGCATCTTTATTGCAACTAGTTTCGTACCACGAGATGTGGCACTCATCAGATAGAATAGCCTAATAACTATTCGTTAAAACTTACAATATTTATGTACAAATGGTTAAGACTTTAAAATTTTAATCCTATTTACAGAGCACGCAAAACAATTAGTATGGTATTTAATAATCTGACAGGACGCGGAAATATTGACAACATTATAATAAAGCGCAGACAGGTCAACATTGCGCGGAATATTCAAACATATTGTTATTTAAATGTTTTTTAAAAGAAATTTCTTATAATGTCTGCACGATGAGACCAGTTCGTTTCGTTTGTTCAGAGTAGCCATAGTCGGTTCACATATGATAAAGTATTTCTACACAAGCACAGGTTACATCTATCTGAAGCTGGGTTATAAGATCTAGCACGTTTAAGTATTTTCCAGTTAATTATATAGTCAATGTTATTGTTCTTTAACTCCCACACATACCTGCTTAGCTCAGTGAAATTACGTTTGCTGTAGGAATTAAGCGACGCTTTATGGTTCGCGTATCTTGTCTTGAAATAATTTTCTGTGAGTCCAATATATGTTTGGGCAGGCTTGTCGGACGTTTCATTGGTGGTTGTGACTGTGGCTTGATATATGATTGATTTAACCTTACACTTGTTCGATAGAGGGCATTTAGTTTTCTTTTGGCAATTGCACGCAGTTTCGTTGTCAGTTGAAGATGACTTGGATAATTTGGACTTGTTATGTCTGTCAATAGTTTGCTTAATATTTGGCATACAACTGTAGCTAACGTTTACTGTGTTGCGGTTAAATATCTTGTGCAGGGGGTGTTTGGCAGGGAATTCCTCGTCAATAATTCTTAAAAAGCTTTGGCCGACGTTTGTTGCTACATTCTTACTAAATGGCGGGTTGTACCACGTAATGTTTCTTTTGCGGTGTCTTGAGTTTTTATCACTCGTTTGAAATGAGGGGTGCTTGAATGTGAGCTCATGTTTATAGCCACTTTTATCAAGTGCTTGCTGGTACAAAGGAGTAGCCTGTTTGAAAGATTGTTCATCCGACAATATTTCAGACAAACGTTTATTTATAGATGCTGGTATATTGCGAAGAATGCTGGGTGGATGGTTGGACTTGCTATGGACGTAAAGCGGAATGTTGTTGGGCTTCGAGTATGGCTGGTACTTTCCGGTAGTCAGATTTAATATCACATCAAGGAAATTTACAATTTTCTTATTCGCTTCGATCGTTATTTTTAAGCCATATTTGTTGAAAATAGCGCGTAGATCTTTCTTTATTGATTCTATTTCACGCGCTGTCGCTTTAACAACACCTAAACCATCATCTCGGTACAGACCAAAGGTTTTGCCATATTTCATCGAAATGTAGTGGTATAGTACAAAAGACCCAACCAATTCACTTGACTCAGCACCATCAAAACTGCCCATGGTAATATCAAAATGATTAGATGATGACTTCTTGCCCCAATATTCGCCCGATTTATACGTCCGACAAAGCCTGCCCAAACATATATAAACGTCCGACAAGCCTGCCCAAACATATATAAACGTCTTACAAGCCTGCCCAAACATATATTGGACTCACAGAAAATTATTTCAAGACAAGATACGCGAACCATAAAGCGTCGTTTAATTCCTACAGCAAACGTAATTTCACTGAGCTAAGCAAGTATGTGTGGGAGTTAAAGAACAATAACATTGACTATATAATTAACTGGAAAATACTTAAACGTGCTAGATCTTATAACCCAGCTTCAGATAGATGTAACCTGTGCTTGTGGGAGAAATACTTTATCATATGTGAACCGACTATGGCTACTCTGAACAAACGAAACGAACTGGTCTCATCGTGCAGACATTATAAGAAATTTCTTTTAAAAAACATTTAAATAACAATATGTTTGAATATTCCGCGCAATGTTGACCTGTCTGCGCTTTATTATAATGTTGTTGATATTTCCGCGTCCTGTCAGATTATCAAATACCATACTAATTGTTTTGCGTGCTCTGTAAATAGGATTAAAATTTTAAAGTCTTAGCCATTTGTACATAAATATTGTAAGTTTTAACGAATAGTTATTAGGCTATTTTATCTGATGAGTGCCACATCTCGTGGTACGAAACTAGTTAGTAATAAAGATGCCTAGTGGAATTTGTTGAGTCGTATAAATAAATTATATATATATATATATATATATATATATATATATATATATATATATATATATATATATATATATATATATATATATATATATATATATATATATATATATATATGTATATATATATTGATACAGTGTGAACCATAGTATTAGTTTTATAAGATATTTATGCCATACGTATTTAAAACGAGCCTTGTTATTCATTAAAACTTACGAACATCAAAACAAAGTTGTGACAAGATCCTGGCGATGTTGGTATTTGATTTTAATCACATGACTGATAATCACATACATAATATGGCGCTGTTCCATATTTGAGGTGGACCACGCTATTAGCTTTGAAAATATGATAACACGATAGGACGTAGTTTTCAACTTAATTGGAATTGGAAACGACATTTTTTAACCAAAAACAGCATAGGTAACAACAAGAGAATGTTTAGTTTGAAAATAAATGAACTTGGTCTCATAGTTGAAGAAGTTTTCCAAGATTACGTGGAACGGTGGAAAAAAGGGATTCTGGATTTCTAAAATGGTTAAGAATGGGAGGTATTAGGCGTTTGAAGAGTAACTGTTCGTAAATTATCGTGATCAACGTCTGTCAACATTTTGAGAAAATTTGCTTTGTCATATATCTTCAAAACTAGCATTGATGGATACCTGGTAAACAATAGTGGTTCTAAAATATACCTTAACTACTGCCATGGAAGAAACTGGATTAAGCGAAAGGTGCATGAAAGCACAACAAGTCGAGACAGACAAGACAGACAAGTCGAGATCAACATGATAATCCCCCAATGGTGGGAAAAGGAACTTCTGATGAAAGGTTTTAGGTACCTGCCCAAGAACTGGTAGAACGATCATTTAGATCCGTATTATTAGCAACCAACATGTCTTCATATATATGTGCCTAAATGTGCAAAAGAGACCTCTGATCCCTATTTCCACTCTTACCAGCAGAACTCGTTTACTTTACCACTTTTTTGTTGACTCCTTAGCCTCGCGGTCACATGCCATTATTGAAAATCAATAATGTAACCCATGCATGCATTTTCCAAGCTTTATCATGCTAATTTCGTCTGTCTGTCAAAAGAGCAAATTTCTGTGTGCTCTGAAGCAATTTTTTTGTCTCAATCTTGTTCCAAACGTTTAATTAACGACACCAGTGGAATTATTATTGCTTACCAGGAATCCATCATTGCAAGTTTTGAAGATATATGGCAAGGCAAATTTTCTCAAAATGTTCATAGACGTTGATCATGATAATTTACGAACAGTTCTTCTTCAAACGCCTAATAATACTTCCCATTTTATCCATTTTAGAAATCAAGAATCCCTCTTTTCCACCGTTCCACGTAATCTGTGAAAAATCCTTTCACTATGACACCAAGCTCGTTTATTTTCTAACTAAAACATTCTCTTGTTGTTACCGATGCTGTTCTTCGTTAAAGAATATCGTTTCCGCTTAGTTAAAAACGACATCCTATCGTGTTAGCATAGTTTTAAAACTAATACCGTGGTCCACCTCAATTCAGTGCTTCAACAACTGCTTAGTAAAAAATCCTTTTACAATCTCAAAATTTCTTTATTTCAAGAAAATTTCCATGCCAAAAACCCCTAAATTTCCTTGCAAAATTTATAAATTATAGTACATACATAACTGCAAAACAGTCAAATTTCAGTGTTTAACTCTTCAATAACCAAATTTCCACAACCATTTTACCTTTACAAAGCATTTAAATAGACTTGAATAGCCATCTTCACTAGCGCTGATATTCTCATAGTCCGAAACTCGAACCCAAGGTCCCAAATGCCAATTGAAGCAACAATTGTGAATTTTTGAAAACTAGATACATTAAAATAAACAGAAAAGCACAAAACCCACAATATTTATTCATTAACTTTAAGTTATATCAATTCTCAATCTCAACACTTCTGTAGAATATTTCAGTATTAACTCGAAGTAACACTATTTTTAACATTAAAAGTAGAAAAAAAACTCCTTGTATACATTTACAGTCAATTTAAAAATGTGAATTAAATATTTAAAGGAGCAGTGTCATATTTCACGCATATGCTTCTGCGCATAACAAACTTGAAAGCGTTGGGCCAACGCTTTCAAGTTTATAAAATCCAAAATGGCGTCCTCTCAGGAAGGCGTGCATGGTGGGAGACGCGATAGCTCCGGCCGAAAGAGGAAACATGAAGACAATGAAACTCGAAGAAAATCGTGGGGGAGTCAGCGCAAGAGAGTATACTTGCTAAACAATATATTTGAAGCGTGGAAAAATGCGAAGGTCGAGGCGGGATATGAGCAATGTAGTGACAGTGTATGACTTCGCCGGGCATCTGTTGTCGCTTGAGTATAGAAGAAGGTAAGAATAAGGCTTTTTAAATGTTTCAATTAGAATGAATCTATAAGAAATTAGTATTAACGTGTTAAATTTATATTTAACTGTTTTAGGTCGGAGATAAAGCATTCAAAACGGCGAACGCAAAGCGAAGCAGACGCACACCAACATATCGACACTGATGACATAGGGTTCCGCACTGAAAATATTTCGCAAGGTAAGCATTTTTGCCTAACTGCCTTAGTAAATTGTACAGTGAGGTTATGTTCTCAGTTTATTAATATAATTTACAATTTATTGTAATGGACAATATAAAATACTTTGATTTCAGGACAAGAAACATCCACACCACTAAAACATTGTCATGGAGAAAGACTACCTGATTCTCCTTCATTAGGATCTCCAATATCCAAAACACCAGAAAGTATGGAAGGGATGGATGTGCATTCAAGTTTTAGTATTATATCTGAAGCACCATTGGAAAGGTATTAACACTTGATAGAATGTTTGAAGATTATAAATTAATAGTTATAAATTCTATTTAATGACATGTACTAGTATTAAACTGGAAAATAATAAATTACTAATGAAACATTGAAAAACATGTAGCTCATTGTTCTATGATTTCTGGCTGTTTGGGTTACGATGTTGTATTTATTTCTGGGTGCGTCCATAATTTACTGTAATTCTAGACCAAGACAGCATTTGAAATTGTATATGTTTAGTTCTACCATTACCATTGGGGCAAATGTTTCAATGTGACGCAGCGAGTGAGATAAGGTACAAAAAAGTAATGTAACAATTTATGATGATTTCATTTGCACCAAATCAATAAAACTGTGTTAAAATATCAATGCATTGTAATACAGTCATAGACTGTACTGTAGTCTGGACATTTATTTGTTTGTCTATTTCAGCTTAGCTGAACTTACCAAATCAGCAATTGAAGATCTGACTGCAGAAAATCAAAGTTACACTGAATATGTTGTTTCTTTGAATTAAAACTACATGTGGCTGTATGATTTTATGGGATTTTTCACATTAGGGAGTTTAGTAGCCATTGAAGTACTTTGCACAATTATATACCCACTGTATGTAGTTATAATTATGATATATCTGTTATTTGCAAGGAGTGATGGTGATTTTGGTGATGAACCAGATTTGGATGAAGATGACAATCTTCATGACCCACAGGATATAGATGAGGAGCCACAGAATTTGGATGACCTGCACCAGGCTGAAAACATCACTGGAAGTACTTTTGGGCAACATCAAAAATTTAGTAGAGGAGATGATGTGTATGCTATGAAGGAAGAGTTTTGTATGGTAAAAGAGAAGAAATTCATCTGCTCACTTGATATACTTCTGGCAGTTTTTCAGGCCAGATGTCAAACACCTGGATGTACTGCCTTGCCAAGTCTTAGATATACATTTGTGGGTATAACCTTGATTCTGAACTGTGAATGTTCATCTGGCCATAAGTATCGCTTTTGTTCATCTCATGTTGCCAACGAAATTCATTCCAACAACCTCCAAGTAGCTGCCTCAATAATTTTGTCAGGAAGTAATTTTGCAAAAGTTGAACGTATGGCAAGATTCTTATCCCAAGAATTCCTATCAAAATCCACCTACTACAGGTTTCAGCGGCTATATTTGATCCCGGAAATTAATGAGTGGTGGTCTTGGATGAGGGGAGAATTAACCAGGGAGTTCTCTGGAAGAGATGTTGTTAGGCATGGCCCGATTGTGCTCGTAAAATCTCAAAAAGTTGCTCGCTAAAACTAGAAAGTTGCTCCCAAAAAACACAAAAGTTGCTTATAAGTTGCCCGAAATAGAGAAAAGTTGCTAATAAAATTCAAAATGTTGCCCGTACCTATCCGGGCTATTACGTTAATCTAATCAAGAGATTTTTTGCACGCTCGTATAGACTACTTTTAATTAACAAAACACTTTTTTACAAAAGTTAAACAAATAACAAGACAAACATCATACAAAGTTGATATTTTTTAAACACGAATACCTAAAATAACAAATCTCCCAATAAAATAACATCGTAAGTTTTGTCTTTATAGCTCTGTGTTTCTTACTTTAATTATTTTAGGTTTAGAATTTCATGACTGTGCCTTATATCATATATACTGAAATAAAGCGTTCGTATATGTAACTCTCTTAGCTATAGCTGGGTACTATTATTTACACTCTCTTGTCGTTATTGTACTGAAGCATAACGCACGCTTCCAGATAGTCTTGAAGAGTCCTGTCTTGTTGCGCATTGAATTAATTAGCTAAGATACTGAAAGCCCTTTCGGCAGAGGCAGAGCTTGGCTGAATCAATAGCAGCATCTAAACCAATGAAGACCAATGCGGGAGGGTATCTGCATGGGCCACCCACCAAGCAACTTTGTCTTCCTCACAAGTGACTGTGACACCATCAGGTACTGCAAGATATGAGGGAAGCTCTTCTGCCAGGTTTGCTATCTTCGTGTCATCGTTGATAAAAGGGAAGTTTCTGGACTCTTCTAAAGACTCGGCTGTTGGATTTAGGCTTTGAACCTGCACAGGGCAGCAGAGACGTGCAGCTTTAAATGCTCGCACTATAGCATGGAACTGACTACTAAATTTCTGATGGTAGAACTGTAGGCCAGGCTTGATACAACCTTTTGCTTGTAAAATTAATTGGCTGTAGAGTGCAGCATCACCACCAGCTATTTCTCGGGCTACAGCTGAGGTATTGGGATAGTGATCAACTGCAACTGCATGGGAAACTGCCGAATGCCGCTCATAACAACTGAATATGAGCGGTCCGTCTCCTTCTAAGTAGTAGGTGGCATTTACAAAATGCACCCCTGCATCAATAAACGCGGCGAGCTCCAAGCGTAAATCCTGAAATTTCTGAGGATTGTCGACTATCTCCAGCAGATGCCCACGACTGGAAGGGCAAATTTCTTCATTCTCCCGAAGAAAGGGCTCAACGAAACCAAAATAGATTAGCACTTGGTTGAGCACTTCCCACTTGCTCCACCAACGTGTTTCACTGTAGGTTTGAATGGACTGTCCAGTTTTCTCTCTCCATGCATTGTAACTGTGAGAAAACATTCCAATCCAATAGCGAAAAAATAAATCTAGGACTTGAAATTCAAAATGATTTCCAACATTGTCAATCGTGTGAGAGAAACACACAATATCCAAGAGCTCTGAATAAAAGAAACTCAACTGGCGTAAGGCAGCTCCATTGACAGACGCACCATCTCTCATTGCCCTAATGACCACGCTTGGGCCGAACTTGTACTCCACTGCCAGGCAAGACATCAATCTCTGGGCCAACTCTCCACCTTTCATGGCCTTCGCAAGTATTTCTAAAGTTTAACGTACGAGGAGCTGAGTGGGTTTAAAGTCGTCTTGCACATAGCGAATAATGTCAGCAAACGCTTCTCCCAATCTTGCAGTACCACCAAAAATTACTGAAACTTGCTTGACACCTTGGAGTTTGTCCTTGAGTTTGTTCTTTTCTTTCTCAAGTACCGCTGGGATAAGCTCGTTCATGTGGCAACGGCTTGTCAATCGGTGACCATGCTTCTCTAACAATGGTCGAAGTGCATCTACTTTCGCCAGTGGTATTAAGAGAAACGATTCGACGACTTCAAAACGGAAAATTTGCATCTCAGCGGGTAAAGTTGATCCAGCTAAATTCTCTCTGTTGTTCCTCCTTTCAAGACATGCCATTATCGTCTGATTTACCATTTTGTTCTTTGCAATATCAGCCAAGCCTTTCTTGTGCTACTTCGATTCGACATGCTTTACAATAGAACTTTTCTTTTCAGATATTATTTCATTGCAAGCGTTACACTGCAAGTTCTGTGAAGCTACAGCAAAATGATTGTTGGGGAACTCTTTCAAACGGTCCCAGGCACTTGTACCAACAGCTGTTTTACTTCCTCTTTGCTTATACTTCCCTTTGTTGGTAGGAAGCTTTCACTTACGTGCAATGGCAGCGCCGCCTGGAATACGAAATATTGCACATGCATTTTCTGCTACTACAATTGGATCTTCTTCAACATTTTCGTCCCCAGATGAAGTTGACGAATCTGACAGCTCCTCCAAATCAGTCGTAATAATATTAGCACTTATCCATATTTATAAGCTGTCATTTTGTTTTCAAGAGAACACAGACAACCCTAGTCCCCCAGCAAGTAAATGCTAAAGAATAGCAAGGAGGCAGCATGTCAAGGCCCAAGGGTGTTAGGGTGTGTTATTTACAGCATATTGCATAAATATTTAATTGAGCCTGTGCCCATCTTTTATTACGCTGTACTGATACAGAATGTGCACAGAAATATATCGAAGAAAATGAAGTTGAAGTTGCAGAGAACTGGCTCAAAAACGAGAAAGTCGCTTCATGTCGCTCGAACTGAAAAAAGTTGCTCAAAAGTTGCCGAGCACAATCGGGCCATGCCTAGATGTTGTCCTTGGAGGAGATGGCCAATGTGACTCCCCAGGCTTCAATGCCAAGAATCTTTGCTACTTCATGATGGAAGTAGAATCCAGTTATATTCTTGACGTTGAAGTTGTGGATAAGAGACATGTTGGCCTGATTTCACAAAATAATATGGAGAAAGAGGCAGTGCAACATTCTTTGAACAGGCTTATCAAAGAAATAAAACTGGTTGAGCTTGTGACTGATGCATCCACATCTGTGAGAGCTTTACTTGGTAGGCTAAAATGCTTCAAAAAATCATGTAATGTAAAAATATTTTATACAAGTATTTTTTTTCAATTTTTAGAATCTCAATATAAAGATATAGTATATATTTTGGATGTGTGGCACAAGTCAAAGAGCATAAAGAAATGTCTGGCAAAGGTCTGTATTTTCTTTATGTGACAATTAGTGAAAAAAAGTGTACAAAAGATTTTTAAATTTGTTAAGCGATGTATTGAATTGAAAATTACACAGTTAAATAATTTTTTTCTCTGCAGTTTAGATTTTTACTTAAATATTTTGATGTGTTTTTAGCTGAGTAAATCAAAGAAGATGCAAAAGATTAAAAATTGGTCACCCCATATCATAAGGCATTTCTGGTACTGCTCAAGTGCTTGCCGCAAAGATGATGCAACCTCTGATGATGAAGCACTAAGGGTGATGAAGGTACTTAAATATATGCTAAAGTCTGCATAATTTGTCTACTTGCTCTCTCCACATGCCAAGCCCTCAAACTACCTAAATTTGCTGTGACCTAATACGATACATTTTATGGCACAGACAAAGATATTAATGATATTTTTGTTACATTAGGATAAGTGGATTGGTTTGCTGCATCACATTTGCAACGAGCACCAATGGCTTGGGGGTCAATGTGACCATGGTGATGATGACGATACTCACGATAAAAGTCTTCCCTATTTTGATCGCCGAGACAAAGATTTTGAAGAATTACAAAAAGTCATTCTTAATCAGGAACTACTTGCCAGTTTCAAGTATTATACCCGTTTTAGGTAAGGTAGTTGATTGCTCTAGTTTTTTCCAATAGAGCTTGTAAATAGAGCTTACCATTGATTACATAATTTCAAAACAAAAACCAGAAAGACATTTTTGAATATTTTCAATCAACTGCTTTGTAGGCATACTGGTGCAATTGAGTGTGCCAACAGTCTTGGCTTAGTTTACACACCAAAGAGAACACCTTTCCAGTGAGTTTTAGAACCTTTTAGAACGTCATATGGTACTGAGTTGAGAAAATAATAATTAATTAGCATTTTAGATATCAAGCATACAAGGCAATGCGACAGCTTGCAGCCATTGATTGGAATTTTCACATTGGCCTTCCACAGAAGAAATCCCAATCTGGTGAAGACATTGTTACCAGGAAATATAACCCCAGAACAAGGCAGTGGGATGTAAAAAAAGTAAAATGCACAAAAGATTATACATATGTTCCAGTGCTGATTTCACGAATTATCAGAAAGAGAAATGCTGAGAGTAGAAAAATCACAAGAGTAGTGGATCTCAATCAAAGTGACCCTGCTATAATTGCACTAACAATAGCACATATTCCACCACCAAGCACGCAAGAAATTGCTGCCCGAAGAAGTCGATTTGAAAAACACTAAAATATCCACTTTGCGTGAAATAATACAATAAAATGAATGTTATTGCAAAAATGATTTAATATTTTTAATGTTCTTAGTGATCAATGGATAGCAAAATTTAATCATAACATTGTTTGTCTGGTGAAAATAACAAAATGTAGTGTTACTTATGCAAATTAAGCTTTCTATCCATAAGTAGGGGTGCACTGGAACCGATATTGTAAGATCCGGGCGGAACCGCAATTCTCGAACTGATGAAAAGTTCTGGCCGGAACTGGAGCTGACTTTATAAATCGTAATGGGGTTAACATCTTACAAAAAGATCCGGCCGGAACTAACAAGCTTGAACTGAGTTCCCGTGCACCCCTATCATATCATAAGATTTGCATGAACAATACTCACATTGTGTCTCCACAAAACAAATAACATAAAATATATTCTTACTATGAACCAAATAATTACACAAGAGAAGGACCATAACATTGTTTACACGAAAGTTGCAGAAATCCCCCAAAGATTTAGCTTACCATTCAATTTTTAGCAAGAAGTTGATTATAACTGACTAGTGTTCCCTATACCCCATGTAAACCCCAGTGACAGATGGTCATTGTTCCCTTATCTTCAAGACAACACAGGAAGGACAGACTCGTCTATTTCCTTTACCAAGATGACCATGACGAGCAAGGATGAATTGTAGATATGCAGCTTTTCGGAATGCTCTGCTGCTATTATCTTCTCTGTCATTCCTTATATCTCCTGTATTTTTAATGCATAATTCCACTACATCAGGATCAAGGCACAATTTTGTAAATCGAGACGAAAGTGTAATACAGTTCTTTAATTTGCAGCACTTATTCTCTACTTCTTGTGGCATTGGTCTGCATCTGCCACAAACACACCAGTCTGGAATACCCGATACAGAAGCTACGGCTTGATCTTGATTTTCTGAATCTTTGGTCATTGGTCTGCTGGTTGTTGGTTGTCCAGATGAAGACTGACCAAATTCTCCAAGATCTTCATCTTCAACAAGGTCATCCTCCATAATTAACAAGGTATCAATATAATCCATGCTTCCAATTCCTCTCCTTAAGCTTCGAATAGCAAGCTTTCTCACCAGCCCCTCATCCAACGTATTAATAAAATCCTGTAGTAATATATTTGCAAGAAGTATAATTGCAAAGTTATATGTTATACAAAAAAAGTCTAAAATTCTAAATTATCAAATGACCATGGTGCATTAAATATTTTTGGCAGCAAAATCATGGCTTTACCTTGACATCTTTGTGCTCTTTGTTCCTCTGTGACTCCTCGGACTCGGACGGTTTGTGGGTAAGACGAAAGCCTTTTGATTTGCTTTGTTTCGCACGTGTGGACGCGATTTTACTGCCCCTGTACGTCATCCCTTTCTCGGTTTTCTGTCATTGGCTAAACAATGTCACAAATAAAATCGTTAAACTAAGGATGTTTCTGCAACATTATCAACACATAATGAGAAACTTACCCTATTTTTGCAAGAATTATTGCGAGTACCGCAGCGACATTCGTCTGTGCACTCGACATTTTCCCCCTTACACAGACAACCTCTAGTGCCGTTTTCCTTCCTTTTAATGCTACAAGAGCTTTTACAATCACATTTGCCCGCCTGAACAAAATAAAGTCACCGTTAATTCAGCAACTGTATTGACAAATGCAAATATATGCAAATTTTTACTTACTATATTCAGACTTCACTATTTGGAAAATGCTTCTTTGTCAGCGCTCTTGGTATGGCAGACGATGGCGGAAGGTTATTCCGACTGATTCCGGAAATTTCCGATCGCTGTTTTGTTATGCGCAGAACACGCCAAAAATTGGCAGAAAATATGCGTGAAATGTGACACTGCTCCTTTAAGTGAGCGAGTTTTATGAACCACTAGCTTCATTACTGATCATTAATCGTTTTGAAATTCTTCACCCAGAAATTTTCGTTTCAGCTCATGGGCTTCTTCATCAGTGGCACTGATGTAACAGATTCAATGAGGAAATTTTTGCAGTCGTTTATAAATTGGTGAATATCTTCTTGTACGGCCCCGCAGTCCATCTCGGTCATCTTGGCTGTTGCAACTACACCAATGTACACATGATTTAGCGGAAGGTGGTGTTGGACATTGGTTGGATCAATGGATTTTGAAGCAGTTTCCTTGATATACTGAACATTCAAGAAATAACTTGAAATTGATTTTATAAGGCCTTCAATTTCAACTTTACGATTGTACAAAGAAAGCCTTTCACTTTGGAAGAGACGATTAAATGCATTAAATCTCTGAAGTTGATAGCTAAGAAATTCAAGATAAGCCAAAGTTAACTTGTCATGCAATAATTTTAGAATGCGATCATTAGCATGTGTTGGGTCATCATTTGCAACGAAAACAAAGTAGTGTTGTAGAGCCAGAAATTGCTCTAATGCACGCTTCTAGGGACAACCAACGAGTTTGCCCAGGTGACAGGATTTTATGGGGCTCTAGACTGAAAAAGTTTTGAAACTGCTGATAAACATCTTGGCGCTTGGAAGAACGATGGAAATGTTGAAGATATCTGGACATAAATCTCCAATCCTTTTGAAAGTTTTAAAGCAGCATACGAAGATACCAAATGTATTAGATGGCAAAAACATTTCACTCTAGAAACTTTAGGATGCTCCGTCGTTAAAAGTTTTGACACAGAGTGGTGTTCCCCGAACATGACATTTGTTTTGTCCGATGAGTAGCCGATAATGTTTTCCATCTACAATTTCTACCGTGTCAAATAATACTTTGATGCAAAGCTTTCCATGTCAAAGTAAGTAACTAAAATAGCAAGTTGCTTCAAGGTACTCAGATGAGTTGTTTCATCGATGATCACGCTAAATTTTCGCTCACGTAATGCTGACACAGCTTGCTGTAAGTAATCCAAAGTTATCACCTGCCGAACAACGTTCGTCGCTTTTTACTTACCGCGAGTGTCACATTCTTTAGAGCATTGTTAAGAAGAAAAAGAGATCTCAGAAATTCTACAAAATCGTCTGATAATGAAATAGGTAAATTATGTTCAGCATTGACTGCGCATAATTTTATTTCAATTGAACTGGACTCGTTTTGAGTTGCAGCCTTGGGGAAGAGGTTTGTAAGAGTGCCAGAACAGTCAGCTGTTGCTTTAATATTCTTCTGTTGTAGAGCGCTAGTTGAATGTCTCTTTAAGTCAGTTTTCGAGCAGGTAACAAATTTCTGACAAGTGTTGCAGTAAGGTTGGGTTTTGTTGTTATTTCCAGTTCTTTTTGAGAGGCAATCTTTAAACAGTCTGTCACCCAACCAGTCACCCACAAAAGATTGAGTTTGTTTAGGGCGCTTTCGTTTCTTATGTGATTACAAACCCAGTGCACTGATAGGTGAATCTCAGCCTGAATCAGAGCCTTCATCCATATTATACCACATAATAAAAATATTAATTAAATAGATACAACAACAGCCGACGTGCAGCAGACGTACTTGTGACCATATGGTGTGACCACATGTTTGCAAATAATACGAATTAATTGTTGGTCGTCAGTTTTTTCACTGGTACTGTGGTTTATCTAGGCCGATAGTTTCTCTTTTCCACCTTAAATAACGTTAATTTATCACTGTTTTTAGTGGTTTTAGAATTTTAGACATTTGCAAGAAATTTTGCAAATCACAGAAAATCCTTGCAATTGCAATTCCTTCAATTTCTGCATTCCTTGCCATTTCCTTGTAAAATTAATTTCCTTGCATATATTTTCCTTTCATAGACCAATATTTCTTTGTGGCAGGGAAATTAAAAATCCTTGATAGTGGTAACGCTGCCTCAATCAAATATGGACAGCACCATATCTTTTCAGTCATGTGACTAACGTCAAATATCAACATCACCAGGATCTTCTCACAACTTTGTTACGATGTTCGTAAGTTTTAATGAATGACACTGCTCGTTTTGAATACATACGGCTTAAATATCTTATAAAACTAATACCATGGTTTGTACTATATACATATATATATATATATATATATATATATATATATATATATATATATATATATATATATATATATATATATATATATATATATATACATACATATATATATATATATATATATATATATATATATATATATATATATATATATATAATATGTATATATAATATAATAATTTAATATATAATATAAGTAATGTATAAACGTCTTTTACAAAATTTTTATATCTGTTTTACTTTGGGAGATATTGTCACTTGAATAATCGAATTGTCCGCCATCTTGGATTAATTTTTAACCTCATTAACAATGTTTTGGTGACGTCACAACAGGGATAAGCCATTCAAAGCTTCTCCTAAATATCTACCAACAATCAAATATTGTTTAAAATCTTTTCAGTCCGTGCTGAAATCCGAAACATTTACCATGTGTGTGGCTACTGGAGAAGATTAATCATTGTGTCGTAAGAAAAAAAAATTGCGTGACCCCGTTTGTGACGTATCATGCATGTCTACAAATATCCAAGATGGCGGACAACTAAAGATTTCAAGTTAGAATATCTCATCAAATAAGGCAGACATAAAAATTCTGTAATAGACTTCTATATATTGTTTTGGAGTCTCTTTCAAATAAGCCGATAAAAAATTTTGTTGCCATTTCCCTTTAAGTTTCATGAAACAAGCAATCTTCAGGCAACATTACTAATACGGTTGAGCTGTTACGTTATACTATTCGCGGTATGTTTGCTGACGCGTGTTCGTTTGAATCGTCCCGCGTGAAATTTGCACGCATGCACTCATTTCGTGAAAAGTTCGCTACGTTTATTTAAACAAGACCTAGAATTACAATTACGGAGTATTTGCAATTTCTCTTCTAGACATAAATTGCAACTATTTCCTCCAGCTTTGATTGAACTTGCTCGGGATAAAATTGACCAGTATATACTAAATTGTTTCTTGTGTAACTTTAATTTCCAAACATGTTTAGAAAGTTCAGTATCATTCTCATGTTTGATATCTTCGAATGATGTCCTGTGATTTCTGTATCTATCCTTAAATGTTGTCGCTGTCATACCAATGTAGGCTTTTATGTCGTTGTCTTCTTTTGTTGTCACTTCAGCTTGGTAAACCAAATCTTTCGTTAAGCACACATTGTTAAGTGGACACTCGTTTGCATTTCTACAGTTGCAAAGTTGTTTACTGCTATTCTTTGTAGACTCTTGGGCGGATTTAGTTTCCCTCATTACACGTTTATTAAGGCCCGATATGACCCTCTTCACATTCTTCATACAGCTGTTGCTAACTTTGACCGTGTTACGATTGAAGATTTTTTGAAGGGGCGAAGCTGCTGGGAAATGCTTGTCGATTAATTTCAGGAAATCTCTGGCGACGTTAGTTTGCACGTTTTTACTATATGGCGGGTTAAACCAGATAATGTTTCGTGTGCGTTTGCATTTCTCGTTTTGCGATTGACTTTGGGTGGTAGGTGGTATTTCAGCAATCGGGTATTGAAGTTTGGTTGTATAATTACTATGCTTCAGGGCGTTATCATAAGCGTGAGCAACAGAATCGAAGGCTTGTTTGTCAGATGATAAAGACGCAATTCTGCGGTTGATTGCTGCTCGGAGGTGTTTTTTTATTGATGGAGGGTGGTTAGATTCTTTGTGAATATACAATATTTCATACAAGCCTTACAGAAAACCAAATAACGAAATATTGTATATTCACAAAGAATCTAACCACCCTCCATCAATAACAAAACACCTCCGAGCAGCAATCAACCGCAGAATTGCGTCTTTATCATCTGACAAACAAGCCTTCGATTCTGTTGCTCATGCTTATGATAACGCCCTGAAGCAGAGTAATTATACAACCAAACTTCAATACCCGATTGCTGAAATACCACCTACCACCCAAAGTCAATCGCAAAACGAGAAACGCAAATGCACACGAAACATTATCTGGTTTAACCCGCCATATAGTAAAAACGTGCAAACTAACGTCGCCAGAGACTTCCTGAAATTAATGGACAAGCATTTCCCAGCAGCTTCGCCCCTTCAAAAAATCTTCAATCGCAACAAGGTCAAAGTTAGCTACAGCTGTATGAAGAATGTGAAGAGGGTCATATCGAGCCGTAATGAACGTGTACTGAGGGAAACTAAATCTGCCCAAGTCTACAAAGAACAGCAGTAAACAACTTTGCAACTGTAGAAATGCAAACGAGTGTCCACTTAACAATATGTGCTTAACGAAAGATTTGGTTTACCAAGCTGAAGTGACAACAAAAGACGACAACGACATAAAAACCTACATTGGTATGACAGCTACAACATTTAAGGATATATACAGAAATCACAAGACATCATTCGAAGATATCAAAAGAATGATACTGAACTTTCTAAACATGTTTGGAAATTAAAGTTACACAAGAAACAATTTAGTATATACTGGTCAATTTTATCCCGAGCAAGTTCAATCAAAGCTGGAGGAAATAGTTGCAATTTATGTCTAGAAGAGAAATTGCAAATACTCCGTAATTGTAATTCTAGGTCTTGTTTAAATAAACGTAGCGAACTTTTCTCGAAATGCGTGCATGCGCGCAAATTTCACGCGGGATGAATCAAACGAACACGCGTCAGCAAACATACCGCGAATAGTATAACGTAACAGCTCAACCGTATTAGTAATGTTGCCTGAACATTGCTTGTTGCATGAAACTTAAAGTAGCAACTTATTCAATTGAAAAATTGTATTAAATTATTATATTATCATATGCTCTACAATTGTGTCTTGTATTGAGCACTCTTTATTCTTGAAAACGAGAAATTATCACACGACATATATATATATATATATATATATATATATATATATATATATATATATATATATATATATATATATATATATATATATATATATATATATATATATATATATATATATATATATATATATATATTTATATATATATATATATATATATTTTACAGATTCATATGACATCCCTTTATTTTTCTTGTTACAGTAGTGATGAGACCAGAACGTGAGATTTTTATTTATAGTATGTAGTTGTATATAGCTATTTTCAGTTTTATTTATCTTTATTCGTAATTTTCGATTCCCTTCTACGTAAAATTGTAGTTTCACTGCTTCGAGTACATAATAAACCTGCATTAGATTTTTCAGTGCTTGATTCACTACTCAGCTTAATATAATTATTTTTTTTCTGAATTTTTCCCTCTTGTTTTCAGCATTACAAGATATTTACTCACTAAAATAATCAAAAATATTTCAGACAAATTTTTACCTGCGTATTGGCCAACATTCAGAATATAATCCTCGGTTTCATTCCCCACCAAAAATGTTTTGAAAATTGCATATCTTCTTTCGTTTTCAAAACTTTCAAGATCGACTCGTAACACGTTTTGACCACTCGCTGTCAAACGGTGAATCTTGTCTAAACCTAACCAGAATTCTCCAGTCAAATTTCCGAAGCCATTTTTGTAATCAGCCCATCCTCTGTAAAAATTCTCAGATCCATCTATACGCCTCTGGAACATTGTCCAACCCTTTCCTGGGCTCGAGGTCATATCACATCTCACACGGAAAGCCCCTTTGCCATCAGGATTGATCGTATACACACCTGTAGCTCGTTTGCCTGACTTGTATAAAGCATCACAACTTTTCTCTAGGAACCAATTTACAACTGATTAATTCAATCTTATTTATCAATAATGGTAATGAAACGAATAGGAGTGCAAGTAATGGCAAAATCATACGTACGAGTGATTACAAAATCAACCAACCAGGAGGTTGAATTGATAATCACGAGTATGATTTGGCATGAATTGCACGACCTGATTCGTTCTATTACATATTAATTATGTATCTTCTGTAATCAAACGGTTCTGAAAGAGGAAAAAAGCAAGAACGCAATTTTTTAACAAAATGGAAAACAAATTCATACTTTGTATCCTAAATGCTGATTGGCTAGTTGTAAATACTAGAGGAATTTTTATTGGCTGGCAGCAAGGGTGCAATTACAGCTCTCAGAGGGTGCGATTACTGGTCTAATAATATACAAGGAAATGTTTCTGGGCTGTGATTGGTTGATTCGAGTGCAGTTAATCCCAAACATCACCCAGAACAGTGCAAAAATCTGTAACACAGTGCAAAAATCTGTAACAACAGTGCAAAAATCTGTAATAACAGTGCAAAAATCTGTAATAAGCTCTTTGAGCGATGGGATTTACTCGCTGAAAAACCATAAAATAATATGGCGGCCGAATTTTCACGTTTGCTTAAAGATTTCGTCGAAATTTCAACACAACTTGGGATTCTTCTCTGACAATTATGATCACAAAACAAACTCTAAAGTATGCTGGAACTTTGTACATAAAACGTTTAGCCATGGCTTTTGTAAACATGAATTTTTTAAGCGAAGAAATTCGAGACTGAGTGCACTTGCATAATGCGAAGTTGTAGGTACAAAATGTTTGTTTGGATATTTCCTTTTTATATTATTAATGAGTAATAGTATAATTTCTCGTGCAATTACGGAAAACAAGCACTCGTGAGTTTTTAAAAACCGCAAATAGCACTCGTCCTTCGGACTCGTGCTATTTTGCAGTTTTTAAAAACTCACTCGTGCTTGTTTATCCGTAATTGCACTCGAAATTATACTATTACCTATACTAATAATATACAAGGAATGTTTCTGGGCTGTGATTGGTTGATTCGAGTGCAGTTAATCCCAAACATCACCCAGAACAGTGCAAAAATCTGTAACACAGTGCAAAAATCTGTAACAACAGTGCAAAAATCTGTAACAACAGTGCAAAAATCTGTAACAACAGTGCAAAAATCTGTAATAAGCTCTTTGAGCGATGGGATTTACTCGCTGAAAAACCAAAAATATGGCGGCCGAATTTTCACGTTTGCTTAAAGATTTCGTCGAAATTTCAACACAACTTGGGATTCTTCTCTGACAATTATGATCACAAAACAAACTCTAAAGTATGCTGGAACTTTGTACATAAAACTTTTAGCCATGGCTTTTGTAAACATGAATTTTTTAAGCGAAGAAATTCGAGAATGAGTGCACTTGCATAATGCGAAGTTGTAGGTACAAAATGTTTGTTTGGACATTTCCTTTTTATATTATTAATAAGTAATAGTATAATTTCTCGTGCAATTACGGAAAACAAGCACTCGTGAGTTTTTAAAAACCGCAAATAGCACTCGTCCTTCGGACTCGTGCTATTTTGCAGTTTTTAAAAACTCACTCGTGCTTGTTTATCCGTAATTGCACTCGAAATTATACTATTACCTATACAAATCGCACTGCTGTAAACCAATGAATTTGCAAAATTTGCCACTGATTACAGAAGATATATAATAAATTTATTAATTAAATTATCGTCTGCCAAAAACATAACACCAACCTATGTGAATTATGCAGCTTTCATTGTATACCTATACGAAATACAAATGAACATTCAGGTTGTGCTACGCAAAGTTAATATTTTGAAATCACGTACAATAAAACAAGACTGTCTTTTCAGGAAAAAAGAAGAGTAATTCGCTATTTTAAGTAGGAAAATTTACAAAGATCATGATGAGGTTGCGTTAAGAAATTTGTTTTGGGAACGAAATCTCAACTGACTCATTTATTTTGTTTGCAATTGTAGTCAACGATCTCAGACCATCTAATGACCTCGTGAAGTTTATCGACCATTCCAGAACGTGGGAAGTATACCCGAACCATCTACACCTCAACTCCTTTAAACCGTAAAAGAATGCGAGGACTTGACATGCACGAATAATAATGAATCTTTATGAGTTCAGTGGTAAGAATATTTTCATAAGGGGAAAAAACAGTCAATCTTTCACCGTCATGTTTTAGTATTTGTATTATTTCCATTCATCTCAAGACCGAAGCTAGCCAAAAGTAAACTACGAAGACCGTACGAAGAGCTTTTTGACGCATAGGAATTGTGAGAGCGCAATGGAAAAAACTATTGCACTCCTAGGAGTGTAATGGAACCTTTTCCATTGCACTCTTGGAAATGGAACTTTATTTAACATCGCATTACCATAATCAACCAATTAAACTATGAGAATTTAATGAGGTATTATGTAACATAAACGAACGCCTCAAAGATGAAAGAGATGCGTGTAAACTTCTTGTTTAGTTCCCCTTCTCATCCATGAATTATCATCATCAACTAAATAATCAACATCGCTAACCATACCAAGATATTAGATTATTAGGCCTTACGATCTAGGTAGAGCGATCGACCTGAAATGTAAATTCCATGTGCAAAAGAAAACCTGCTCAGAAGAAATGCTATCCCAACCTATGTCCTGGTCAATGTTTATTGCAATGCTTGTGTTCGCATGTGAAGTGTGGCAGAACAACCTTCCAGTATATCTCAGCAAACAAATCGAACAGCTTCAGAGAAGCGCTTTCCGAACCATTTACCCCTCTCTTACCTACGACCATGCCATCCAAGCGAATTATAGGCCGTTAAACTTGCATAGCATCGCCGAACCGTCGAGTTGGCTACGGGCCGAATTCGCTACGGGCGATGCTTAACTCCAATGCCCCATCACTGCACGACCAAAGAAGTGAACGCTCTTTCGCAAAATGCTTTTCCAAACCAAAAGCTAAGCTGACTTGCTCCATGCAGCTCGTAGAGATAACGACTAACCTACGCCATAGCAGGAAATACAAATTTCCAGGTTGCAGAATTCATCGTTTTCATAAAAGTTTCATTCTGTCTGTAGCAATATTGTTTAACATGGTTTAATTTTAACTTAGCTTTACATTTTATGTGGAATGCGACTTTCTCATCCTACTATTGTTGTAAATTTACATAACTGCTCGCTCCTTTTTTAATATTTTTAATTGAGTGCATGTGTTAGATATTAAGCTTTATTTCGCAACCGTGTTACTACTATAGATTCTTGAAATTGAAATTGTATTGGCAAAACCAATGTGATTCAGTTTTTAACTGCCAAAGTGGCTCTTTTTAACAACTTAACTAAAGTTAGGTAATCCAACATGTGCATATCACACATGACCCGGCCCTTTAGTGATTTTTTTGCTGCATAACTCGTGTCATGTAACAAGGGTATAGCTCAGACAAGTTTGAATCACATATTCTGATTTTCTCAATGTGAATTTGTGAATGTGAATTTGTCCCTATAACAAACCTAACAAAAATATTTCAATTAACCAATATAATGATTTCAGTCCCCTGTGTGCCATACCAATTTTTACTTGAATGTATAGTTTGACAATGGTGAAGCAGAGTCCACAGGGTCCACAGTCCACTAATAGGTTAATGACATGCAATGCGCCCCGCGTTGTTCCTAGTACAAAAAATTGCATGTTTTTCACGACAATCCTTGTGCCACAAAATGATGCTATGTCCAGAAAAAAAGATTGTAGTAAAACCATGGATGGTTAAATTAACTATTAATAGTAACACACGTCTACGCAAAGTATTCCAGGTTAATAAGAATCAAATGATTATTCTACCATCATTATACGTAGCTACACCCACAGTACAATCAGCCAAACAACAACTTGCTTCATCGAAGCGATTTAATGCTTCTCACTTGCACTCAAGTTTCTCGCCTATGCTCCTCAGCTTTTCCCCACTTACAAATCCGTTTTGTCCTTTGTCCTGCTCAACGGTTATCTTACTTCTTTTCCTTTAAGGATAAAATTCCCAAGAATCTAAAATCTTGTGTGATGTACCATTTTAAGTGCCGATGCTGTTCCGCGTCGTATGAGGGCCAAAAGGTCAGTCATTTGCACACACGAGTTTCTGAACACCTAGGTATTTCTGCTCTTACAAGTAAAGAAAGCAGCAATCCTAAGCTGATTGGTATCCTCCAACATCTCAATACTACTGGTCATACTGTTTTTCTTGATGACTTTAAGATTCTGTCTTCCTGTCCCTCATCTGACGAACTTATCATCCGTGAAAGCCTTCTTGTTTCTAAACTCGGTCCAACGCCCCTAACTGGCTATGAGCTCATATACGACTTGAGTTTGTAGAATAACTGTTAAATATTAATAGTGATTGGTCTAACTAAACTGACTATTTTAATCTTTGCACTGACAGTCTAGCTCTATGTTTTTGGTAATTTCAGTATAAATTATATTTGGTTCTGTTGGAGTCTCAATCCGTGCATATTTAAAACAACAACAACAACGTATTTCTTTTACAGTATACGTCATAAAAAGTACATATCATGGCTATGACACTTTATAAATAATTAGGCAGATATGCAGATAATGATCTTACCTTCTCTGGCTTTGTAAAATAGGCATAATCATACGAAGCGTTTCCTTGAAGCAAGTTCTTAGATGTGTTGTGCGCAAGGTTATGCAGCAATTCACACTTTGGTTTATCCTCTGATGTTGATATCTTTTTAAAATTGACAGATCTACAGCAAGTTTCTTTGTAACAGTCCAAAAGACATTCCATAAAGTGAGAAGCATTTGCAGTCATAAAAATCGTTGTGTTAAGTCTGAAGCCTGTATTATGTGAGAGAACAAAACATTAATTAAATGAATATATTGCGCAAATAACACATTTCCTAATTATTTGAAAAACGTCTGTACCATAATTCAAAGCACTATATGTATCTTATGATTTCAAGGTTTTATCACAAAAAAAACGAAATAAAGTGAAAACCATATCGATCGAAAACTGTTTTTCACTCATATGCAGCCTCATGTTACGCTAATTATTCATCATGGATGTTCTGCTCAGTCAATAGACCTTTTTCGCTTTACTATCCAAGTGCCTCATTGCAATGTTTGAACAAATTTAAGTATTTTTGTATTTATTCAATACTAGATAGATATCACGATGACGTTATAGATATAATTTCATCAACTTCACAGTACTACATGTGTCTATGGACAATAAAAGGAATGGACTGGAAACGCTGGACTAAAACACTATATTGCGAACGCGAACTCCGTTATAGGAACTCGCACGTAGCAATTTATCAGTCACCGTAGCAACCGACCTTAATTAAACAATATGAAAAAATGTAGATTTTGTATATTTTTTTGTTTTTTGTTATTAAAGTGCGTATCACCCAATTTTTTTAAATTTATCAATGAAAAGTAGAGCCTTCATATAGTGGAGTTATAGGGAAAGATTTTTTTTATTTTTAATTGGTTGTCGTATTTTTACGCCTCGAAACTGTAGAATAGTGCATATTTTCTCGCTAGCTATATTGTGGCCGTGCGAAATGACTTTCCGGAAACTTGGGCCGAGCGACGTAGCAGGAGCAACTCGTGTTTGCAATAATTTTACATCCATTTACATCTACGCTGCAATTTTGTGCTATTGAAGTTGTTCGTCGTTTTGGAGAGAAAGTGCCCAATAGATGTGTGGCGGCTGGTTATTCGAATGTTCCTGCCCTTCCAAAGGCATTGGTCTTCATAAATCTCTTGGAGATAATGATTCGGAAAAGAAAAGACGGAGACTTTGGATTGCATTTGTGCGGACAAAACGTGCGAAATGGCCTCCTACAGACACATCACGCCTTTGCTTATAGCATTTTAAAACAGACGATTTTCAAAGCCCTTTCATAACAATTTCAAGAGGACGGCGTTTTTTTATATTACTCGCGTGATATTAAAAAAGGATGCTGTTCCTACCATATACAGCCAGAAAGCTGAAGCTAGCAAAGTTGACAATGACAACAGCGCTGATTCGCGTTCAAACAGACAGCATCGCAGCGTGAGTAAAATTGTACACATATGTACATATTTTGAAATATGTTTCTCTATCCAGATAAACCGTTTGAGATTTACTTGGCATTGATCTGTTATCATATTTCGATCTGAAAATGTGAATATCTGCTTGAATAGGTTATAAGGAGGAAACAGCTTCGGAAACAAAGTAGCTGCGCTTCTGTCAGAGCCTGATTTAGGAAGTGACTTTCCTCAAACTTTGGAACAATCGTTCACTGTAAGTCGATACATGATGTGTGTCTTGCGCAAATAGAAATATATGAAGTAATATATGTGACCTATTTCGTAGACGCATGATTTTTCCAGTCAAACACACGAGTGTCTTGGTTGTAAGGAAAGCACCAGCTTAGGAACAAGTTCATTAGTCTTGAAGCGAAAATAAAGGTGTAGGAAAATCAAATTCAGCAAAAAAGGTAGAGAATAATGTTTCTCCGTGTCAAATAGTCATACCCAGCTATCATAAGGCAAATTGAACTCGTGTGCAATTTGCATTTCGGACGCAATGTATTATCAAGAAAAGTTATAGTCGTGAAAAGTAATGAGAAATTGCGCACAGTTACCTTAAATTTTGAGTTTACGAGAAACGATATATTTGTAGTGGTAATATTGTAAATTTTGTCATTTTGTATTCAACAGAGGACCGACCAGTATGAGCACCATTACCTCTATGGAGAACATTATTGCTAAACATGATAAAACTCTGAACAGTGACGAAGAAGAAGACATTGAAGAAGAGCCTCAGTTCTCTGATGCGTCATATGAGCATGACATGTTTCAATATCCTGAATCCAACAGTAATCTGTCTGAATGTGAATTGTCTTCAGACGATGAAGAACCAGAAATAGCAACATTGTAAATCACTTGTGATTAGCAATGTAAAATTTTAATGAGTGTGCATATATGCATTGCCCTGCTCTGCTAGCACCACAGAAACCACTGCTGACAGGGTAACAAATATTTGGTAGTTAGCATATAATATTTTGTTTCTATCAGTTCCAGGGAGTCACAACCTACTGCTGGTTCCCAGCTACTGCTCCTGTTCAATACATGTCCAAAGTGCAAATCAGAGAAACTTCTTGTCGAGCTAGACTGTGTTATTGGCACCGTGGTTACAGTGACAACACAAAGCTTCAATCCCCATTGTCCTTCACCTGTGAATACCTGGAGCAGTCAGCTTAACATGTTAGGAACTAAAATTACTGCAATTAATTTTTGTTATGTTTTTCAGTCTTGGTGTCAGGTGATTCCTCATCAAAGACCTTCTTAGTCTTTAGGAACACGGGTCTATCATTTCAAACATCAGGCTGTAAGTAAATTACTAGCTTACAGTTTATTGAGCTCATGCCCTAGTAGCTGCATCTCCTCGTCCCATGGTAGACTATGCACAACCAGTCTGATTATTTAGCATGATAGACTTAGATATTTTATCATGACATGTCATTGAATACCTTTTTAGAAAAAGATTTTTCGAGCAATTCATTTGTATTGGAAGAAATACCATGCAAAAGATATGGTAGAAAAACTGCAGGCTACTGGGCAGATTATGGCATTGCTGGTGATGGTTGACATGATAGCATGGGGCATAGTGCCAAATATTGTGCACACACAATATTTTGTTACACAGTTCCACTTATCATTGATTTTTTTTTACTCACGTGGGTCAGAGTTTTTCATAAAGTGAGTGGAGTCAAGTGAACTTTTCTTTTACTTAAAAAATGTAATTTGCATTTGACAGAGGAATGTTGCGGGAAGCAGCTAAGCAATGGAGATGTTGGGTATCAAGCAATACATGGACACCTTGCTAGTGTCTGGGGTTATCATTGATATTTTCCTAACTGACTGCCATTCTGCAATTGCAAAATATAGAGGGGAAACCTTGCCCACATCCAACATTACTTTGAACTATGGCACCTTGAAAAGAGTTGAGTATTGTTAATTTTCTGTACCAAAATAAGTGTTCTGATTGGAAAAATGATAATCAATTCAGTTTTAACCTTGTGTCAAATGTGTGTGAAATGTGATTGGTTGTCATGAGAATATATTTAAAGTTTTGTGCATGTATATACTGTATAAATAGATATTGGTTTTTTTAACTTAGAGATTCACGAAATGTTAACTAAAATTAGCAATGAAACGGAATGTGAAAATCTGGGTGAGTGGATAAGACCTTGTGAAAGGCATTTGATGTGGAGTGCAACCAGTACACCATCTGGTGATGGAGAGTTAATTTGGGCCAAGTTTGAACCTTTTCTGTCCCAAATTATAAACAAACACACAGACCATCCTAATAGTAATAATGTAATATGAACAAGTGTGCTCATGGCGAAGCAATCTCTGACAGAGTGTGGCTTAAAGAAGGTATAGATATATAAACATGCATAATCAGAAGGTAAAATATACTAAACCACTTCCGCGGCACAACAATATCAGGTAAAGCCTTAGGGGGATGTGATATATGAACAACATGGAGACAACTTTTCTGTTTGCTAAGGTAGAGATCATTGTTATAATATTGTATCCATCATATATGTATTTAAGTTTCAAGATACAACAGTTCAGGAAAAACTTTGCAAAGTTTTGAAGAAAACCTCACTGATAAAAGGCATCTCCAATTTCACAAACAAGTTGTCTCGAGGGCTTTCATTCAGTGCCTAACCAATTTGCTCCTAAAATGATAGCTTACTCATACCAAGGAAGGTACTGCAGGTAATTTAACATTGGCATTCAATATTTTGTATGTGAATTATTAGTGAATTATTAATAATTATGTGCTCATGTGAAATATATTGTATATCATTCACATGGAAAAATCTATTCTGTACATACATGAGATCGTATGGCAGTAACCAAGGCCAACACTTAGCTGCATTGCTTGCATGTTACAGTCTTAGTATAGTCATGTTCAATATAAAATCCAACACTTCCCTCGAAGCATTTATTATGCATGTATTTTTTAGGCACATAATTTCAGCTGTGCATTTCAATAATAATCTGCTTCGGGATGATAGAAAAAATGAAGATGGTACTGAGCAAATTAAAATTGTGCACCCTAAATTTAAAATGTTGAAGCCATAGTACAAAATGTCACGCCAAATTATGGTATGAAAACCTAGTTTATTTGGATGTCTTAAACTTAGGGAGTATAAGAATCTTAAAGATATGATATTTTATACTGTACTTAGATTATGTTGACAAATATTCAACACTTTTGTTGATGTTCATGATCAGTTGAACAAGAAATTGGCAGCATCAAGAAAAAAGATGAAGACATTAGGGCCATTTATACGAGCGAAAAAAAGCTTATATAGGCCGCGGCTTGAATAAGTCGAAAACGTCTGTATAAAGGTAGCTACAATTTCTTTGCGACTAAAATAAGCCGCGGCTAATTTTAGCCTAGAGTTCGGGCCTCGTCTTAAATTGGGCGCAGCTAATTTAGGAGGGAATACCTCGTAAAAACGCTTCGTTCGCGACCAAGGCAAGTCCAAAGAAATTCGTGTAGCTTTTTTTCTAACGCAAGCAATCTTCCTTTTGTTGTCATGGTAATGGGTACTTAAAACTTCGGTGATCTCGTTACGGTCTACTTATTCGAGTGTTTTGGGCTATTCTAATAAATTTAGAAAACTGGCGTATAAAAGGCTGTGTTCTCGACTTATTTAAGCCACGGCCTATTTAAGCCGCAGCTTATTTTCGCTCGTATAAATGGCCCTAATCGCACCTGCTCCAATGAGCACAATGTTGCACTAACAGCCATAAACGAAGCAAAAGAGACATGGATAAAGAGAAAAGCCCATATGTAGTTACCGTACGTATTCCATATATGGACTAATATATACTTAATATGCAAGAGCATATACACGACGCTGAAGAGCATATACACGACGTGTCAAATATAATAGCTTACATAAGCAGTATAAATTTAGTTTTTAACGGTGAACTCTCGATTCGCCGCATTAGCTCAGTGGCTTAGGTCGTGCGCTATAGCCCTGTTTGTTTCGGGATTGAGCCCGGTGAAGTGCTTTTCTTTCACGCTTTTTTTTTCCTCTTAACACACGAATACTTTTTTTCTTATATTCTTATATTTTTTCTCAATTTTAAAAGGGTTATTCTCCCTCACTGCATGCCTAGCTAGCTTTGGTTAAATTGAAAATAATAATTTCTCCTTATGTGTCTTGACAAACATACTTGATCATCCAAAGGCATCTACAGGTAGGAATGTAGTGTAGGGCAAGTAATACACATATGCAGCCAGTTTTTTAGGTACGTTTAGGTAGTGTATGAATCATAAAGTAGGCTGTTTTGTAGATTAATGGGTAACAATCAAAAGAAAATTCTGATTTGCAATTGAAGCTTTGAATTTAAAAACATATAATTTACATAATATTATTGTAGAACTCAAATTTAAACACTTACAGATAGAAAGTTTTGCTATGATAAAGCTGATGCTTCAGGTTGTTGAATAACAATACAAATTATGCTGTTGCTTCTCAGTCTTCCATGACTTCATCCTCAAAGCCACGGCCAACAAAATCCTCACCCTTTTCTTTTGTCTAAAACTTTCTTCTAATTGAATCGTGAGCACATGCTGGAAGTGGAGTTCTGGTTTTGCCAATATAACCGGATAGGAAGTATATAAACTTACGAGACGCTACACTTCTCATGAACCTGTGCAAAAAATAAAGTTTCTAAATTGATAGAAGCAAATTTTTTTACAGGTGATTTCAAATTAGTTATCTTTTTGTTATGCCTTTTCAAGTCTTGGAGGTAAGAAAACTTATTGTAACTTACATCTCCTCCGAGCCAGTTTGGTGATATTTTTTTTTTATTTACGATCCCGTTTGACCGTAAAACGACATGCGTTCGCAACGTTCTTTGGGCTATTCAAAATTGATAGTTGCTGAGGGAGAAAAGGCTTGTTTCTAAGGGGTGGATCTTACGTTGCTGCATTTTACCCGCGCTCCATTGACATTGTTATTATTATATGCGTTAAGTCTGAAGCGTCAAGCGATTACCAATATATTGTTATAAGTCCTCTTTTAAAGGTTTTCCACTAATATACTTGATCTTCCGAGCTTATTTGTATAAGAATTATCCATTTGCTTGTTTTGAGTTTATAATAGCAACGACATGAATAAGCCACGCCCAGCAAAGTGCAAGTCGCAGTAGGTTTGAGATGTCAAACACAACGACGGCGGTTAGCCGAAGGCTCCACGGCACACAAAAAATTTTAATTTTCTTACGCGTATATATACTATGTTGTGGATTATTTCATGCAAGATAACAGCTAATTTTTCCACCTGGTATGAATTATACGTGTGTTCAGAAGTTCTGAAATTTCAAATCTCTACTTGTGGCTTCAAGCGTCGTAAAAAAACCAAGCGAAAACCGTTAGGAGATTTGTTGAAACTAGTTTTGGGATGCCGTATCCTTCTCTACGTCTTGTATTTATTGTTCCTAATTTACCTATCTGGTGATGTTGAGTTAAACCCTGGACCAAGAAACACCACAAACCAAGTTCCGTGTGATAAACGACCTGTAAAATGCCTTTTACTCAACGCACGAAGCTTGATGAGCACAGCAAAAACAAGTGATGGTAAAACTGTAAGCAACCTTGAACGTTTCCAGAACTTGGTTTATTGTGAAGACATTGACATTGTTTTTGTGAATGAGACTTGGCTATCCAAAAGTGTAAATAATTCAGAAATTCTTCATGCTGGATAAACTTTAATCAGAAATGATCGGGAAGGTCGTGGTGGCGGAGTTTTGCTTGGGATAAAAACAGGATTATTTAAATCTGTACGCGAAATTAAACATAATTATAATTTGGAGATTACTCTGGTTGAATTGACAACAATGTCGGACACAAACGTACTTGTTGGGTCTTGTTATCGTCTGCCCAACGCTGATAAAACTTGGATGGAAAATTTTAATTTAATTTAATTTAATTCATAAGCTTCGCCTATAATTAGTTACATTAATAACAATACAATACAAAACAAAACAATGCATGCACAATATTACAATATAAATTACACATGGCAGGGATTCCACAACAGCGTTAAGCCAATTATTGCGGACCCACATTGATAATCTTTTGAATGATGTTTGTACACGCCACTCAAAAATCGTTCTTGCTGGCGATTTTAATTTTCCGCGCGCGTGCTGGGCATAGTACAAAACAAGGACTGGACTTGTGGACCCGTGGACTTGTGGACCCGTGGACTGATTTTTTTCTAAATTTTACTAAAAGGAAAAAAAAAAGCATCGCGGCACTGAATATGATTTTCCTATTAATATGTACCATGCCGCATTGCCGCGCTTTACTAGAAAGAATGATTTGATATATTCCTTGAGCTTTGTCTTATACAATATTTATTCGTTGCGAATAAACCAAAGGCAAGGTGTTCCCGTTGTCGACGCGTTGGATTATTCTCTAATTATTGGGTTTCAGGTAACATAGATTTCAGTGTAAGTAAAATAAGGCCCCATCTAAAGGTAAACAGATTTATTTGTATCCGCAAACATTTTGTTGTAAAAACTATACGAATACGCTATAATTGCTTACAGTGCACCAGTAATGCCTGTAACGAATGATGATCCCGCTATGTCGCTGGCTCTGTCTCGCCGCGTACTGGTGCAGCACGCTCTCGTTTATAGTTTGTTTACTAAACCAAATAAAAATTGATTATTTACGATACGGACTGCGTTAGGACTTTTTATAACTTGATTAAGAATTTTTCAGGGCATGATATAAACGTTGCCCTTTAAACTTTAGATAGTGAAAAACCATAAATGCATACAATTTTAGTCAGTTGTATTACATGAGTTAATCATTTATTGACATGCATGTTCGGTAAAAAAGACGGAAACTATTTATATTGAAGCAATTATACTGTATGTTACGTTGAATATACCGTAATAATTATAAAAAAGCAAAGTATAAACAGGAAATTTAGCATACTAGGCCTAGTTCTGTGCAAAGGTATTGCCTATGGATATCAAGGAGTTTGGGTCGTAATTCACTAGGGATGACTACGAGAAACGTCAGGAAAGCTGGTTGGACACGTTGAATGCAACTAGTTTTGCAGTGGAAGTACACGTTTCCAAGCTTGCCGGTTTGCATGACGCCATTTTGATAAAATGTCCGTCTCATAGCACTAACTATAACGAGATCGTTAGGTGGTGTTGGTATGAGTAGATTACCCAAATGATGTAATTTCAACATCTGTTGACAACCATAGCATTTTGAAGGATATGAAAGAGTGACTCTGTTACAAATGTTTTATGAAACAACATCACTAAGTAATCTACTCCTTCACATCCTTCAAAAGTAGAAAAAGTAGAAACTTTAAATTGCGCCAATACAGGTAAAAAGATTCCAAGATTCCATGATTCCAAGATTCCAAATTCCAGATTCCATGTTTTACAGCTTACCATGCTATAGATTTCGAATACGCCTGTCAACTTATCACCTCATAACTGTGGACGCAAGGCTGAAAAGCCACTTGCTAGTTACAGATACCGTAGGTCTATATTGAGCACACAGACCCGGAGAGGGCTGTTTTAAAATCATACATTATGCAAGAGCTTGATTGATCTAAAATAAATAGCCTATAGTTGTACTCGTATGCGTAGTACTTGTCGTAGGTGCCATAATATGAAGAGAAGACGGGTTGCCATCTAAAAGTTACGTTTTCCCATCAAAATAATATCCTGACACGGTCTTCTAAATGCAAGTAAGGCATATAGATTTAGATTACCTTGCTTAGATTTATTGCCCTTTGTAGAGCTTCTGCTTCGTCTTCCGTCTGGTACATGCTAAGCCAGTGAAGCTGCGGATACCCAGTAGGCCAACCATCATATTGTTCGTCCTCACTTGATCCTCTCCCAGAAACAACCTGACTATATAACCTTTCCGCCATTATTTCTAGTAGATACTTTACAGTTAGATAGATGCTCTAGTGTTACAGTTGACACATCGTTACAGTTGACAGTCAAAACCGAATAAAAAGTAATGGTGTAAAGTAAAAGGTGTAACTTCTCACTATGTAATTTGAGTCGCATCCGTGTAATGCGCTAATGCCGTTCATTGCATTTTATGAAGAAAAACAATTTAATAACCAATTTATAGTTGTGAAAAGGCATTACAATTTTTGTTAAGTATTATGTTTTAATAGGATTTGACCAAGTCAATTTATTAAGTAATTTGTTTTCATTCTTACACTGCTAACACCAACGAGAAACCTTTAGCAAAGTGTTATTTTGTTAAGTGCCGACAACGGAAACTCCTTGCCTTTGGTTTATTCGCAACGAATAAAAATTGTATAAGACAAAGCTCAAGGAATATATCAAATCATTCTTTCTAGTAACGCGCGGCAATGCGGCATGGTACATATTAATAGGAAAATCATATTCAGTGCCGCGATGCTTTTTTTTCATTTTAGTAAAATTTAGAAAAAAATCAGTCCACGAGTCCACGGGTCCACAAGTCCACAAGTCCACAAGTCCACAAGTCCAGTCCTTGTTTTGTACTATGCCCGCGTGCTGGAACTCTAACGAAAACTCAACAGGTATTAAAGGCACAATGCACCACCCCACCTGACCTAGCACACCGCTGTTGATTGATGGATATGACTCAGGTTTCACGCAATGCTATTACAATATGCAAATATGGCGGAACACGAAGATTTGCCAGATTTTAGCTCTGCTTCACAAAGCAAAATCGCGTTTGATTCATCTCGTGAAGAAGAACCTTCTGAATCAGAACAGTCTAGCGAGGTAAGAGAAGGCGATTATTTATTCATACTTCAGAACATCTAGGTAGTTTGACATTGTATTGCAACTAGACGAACCAAGGAACAATTTACAATTATTTTCAATTAACAGTCAGTTGCTCAGCGTGTTGGTTTCTAAAATGCGCTTTTACAATAACACATGTATTGTAAAACTCACTTTGCGACTTGCTCATGTTGTATAAATCACTTTTGACTTATCTCTGTAATTTCCGCACACTTGGATTTCAATATTTTCTCAGGGGCCGCCTGAAAATCTGTTTACCTGTCTAATAAATGTTTCTGTAAATTATAGCTAACGGATCTACCACCAGTGAGTTGTTCTTGCAAGTCAAAGTGTTTGCGCAAGCTACAAACATCTAAAAACGGGAAAGTAACTGGCTGCGCATGTAGGGGCAATGGTGCGATGTGTGGAGAAATGTGCTCTTGTGGTACTAGATGTAAAAACAAGGTACATAAGTGATGAAATATTACTGCAACTTTATAATATTCTTATCCACGCAAACAGTGTTTAGAATGGAATATATTCTTATTGTAGTCACCAACAGAAGGTCAAACAATGGCAGCTACTGCTGTGCTGCAAAGTGACATAAGTGAACAGGGTGAAGTTTCAGTAGAGGCAAATGGCTTATATTGCTGTACAGAGTGTTTGATGCTAGTACAGGTCCCGCAAAATCCATAGGCTATGGGGCCTTTAGCCCCCACACTTTTTGATGAGATAGGGCTTAAACCAGGGCATGCCTTTCCTGTTCACTCCCCCCACCCCCCACTTTCAAAGAGCTTCCATGGTTCCGGTAGTAAGCCAGCAAGGTTCCCACGACAGACAGTATAACTGTCCTGCCTTTTTTTACATGTATATTTGTAAAAAATATAAGACAATGACTTACATATACAATTTTGGTGTTTATGTTGCACAGGGAATAATTGATGGTTTGGACGATAAGAAGCTAATCAAAGTGGCAAAAGAAGGTTTCAAGTCCACGCCATTAGTTTTGAAAGATTTGGTGAACAGATGAAAGACAGTACAGAGACAGAACAGCATACAAGTCTAACCTCTGAAGTACCATTTTGTATTTGTGGATATTGTCAGGAAATGCCATCTGACAAAGAGAGAGTTTGCTGCAAACAAAGGCGCCTGTGGTGCATCAGAACATCAGCATTCCAAAACATTTGCTTGGATTCAGACAACTTAGCAACTGCTATAAGGAGTCTAGCAGATACCTACGTCTTTACTCCAATATATGATAACAGAGCAATGGGGCATGCAGCATACAGGCAATATATCATGTGGATACATGGTCATTTAGGGAAAGGCTATCAAAAAGTCATTCCATCATGCTGTGTATGGAAAGTAAGAAAGCACTAGCCATCACCCAATGGTCCATACACTGGGTTGAAGGACAGATAGAAATGTAAAAATTTGTTGTTGACATTGACCAAATTATAAAAGGGAGAAGTCTTTATGTTTGTATTATTTAAATTTCTGTGAACAAATATTATGATTACTTTAATACAATACATGTGTCTTTTCATACGACAAAAATATAGATTAATTTATATACATAATTATATTAACATTAATACACAAAGCTGTTTCAGAAAGAGTCAACAAAACAAAGTTAAAAATATATTGTTTCAAGAAGCCAAGTGCTCATTTTATGAATTTGTGTGTTACTTTGCAGTTTTGTTTTACCACATTCTCTTCAATTAACACCTTTATTAGTGTTACAATTGCAACAATCTTTATTTACTAAGTGTAGCACTTGACACAATACAGATACACTAATGATTAACTTTTGCCTCTCTAATACTGTAACCTAATGCTTGATTTTGTAGAGGCTGAAAATTCAGAAAAACTGATGATCCTAGGGAAAATGGGTCACCCATTTAAGTACTAACCATATTAAACGTGAGAGATAGTGTTAGTTTCAATACCATCTTCAATTCTACTCATGGAAAAGCTGAGACTTGGCCTTGATTTTGAAGGGGAGCCAATTTCACTTGACAATGGACTGTCAATCCTTGATAAAAAGAAAGGAGTTCTATATAACTAGTTGAAACTTATTTGATACTATTATATGCTTAAGATTATTAGATCATTGTCCCGCAAATATTAGAAACCACAAAACCATTTATTCCTACCTTTCAAGGCCAGCTGACTGGGTTGTTGTGTCTAAAGGACAGGACATTTTGGCGTCAGTGGTCGCGTTTTCCGCACATTTCAACAGAAATTGAGCATACGCGGAGATCTCCTTGAAGTTGTGCGCTGTTCGCAATGCTATCCATTCCTAGTAAACGTTCGCATGCAAGGAGATTGTTTTCCGAAGACTTATACTGCAGACATTTTCATAGCCTTCTTCGTGTTTGCGTTTCCTTCCAGAACCCCGTCTTTTCCCACCGCGTGACCTTACAGCTTCAGGCGGCCGAAAACTTGGGCCAGGTTCAGTAGGTCGTCTAAATGTATCTTCTGTATCGCTTTCCATGGCAAATATCTCTCAGAAAGCATGTATTGTTTGACACAGATTTTGAGACAGGCGACTGAGCTCTACGCCATGTGTGTCTACACATAGGTATCAAATTACACCTCACCATATGCATGATAAAAATAAACACACACTCCGAAAGCAACTTAGTTCTACTGATTTTGCATCAGAAAAACCATCCAACATTTTATAACTTGAGTCTAATCCGCTACGCGCTCTATCTTAGAGCGCCATTTGAATTTTGGAAACTTTGATTTACAACATTAAGTTTTTCAAAATTTTGGACACAACGCGCATGCGTGAGTTTCGAAGTATACTGCCTTTAACGAAAAATCATTTATTAAGATATTGCATGATTACTTTCAGGAACAGTTAAACAAATTTCCTACCAGAGAGAACAATATTCTTGATCTCGTGATCACTAGTATTCCTGATAAGATAATTATAAATAAACTTTTAAAAGTGACTTTTGAAATATAAGATAAACTTTTTGAGATAAACTTTTGAGTTTGAGATAAACTTTTGAAAGTAAAAATCCTACCAGACCATAGTGCGATTTTATTTGAATTAACGGCAGCATGTAGTCCATTACAAAAAGTGAACAGATTCGTGTTTGATTATCAGCGAGCAAACTTTGAGTGTCTTCGAGCCCATCTTCAATCACGTAATCTTGAAGCAAAAATATCTGATAATGGTGATGATAACTATGATTGGATGAATTGGAAGAACGCTTTTCTTGCAGCGGTAGCAAAGTTTGTTCCTGTTATTAATACGAAAGGTCGTAAGTTTCTCTTGTGGATGGATAGTACCATCCTTCATCTTAAGAACACGTTAAGAACTAGAATTAAAAGATCGAGATCTCCAAGTAATTATGTAAAAGTTAAGTATAAGAACCTTGGAGCCAAAATTAAACATATGTTGCGTAATAGCCGTGTAGAATACCTGAACAAGATCTGTGCGAATCGTCATAATAATCCGAAACGGTTCTGGTCCTTTTTTAAGCTAAAATCTAAAGTATCAAACATCCCGGGAAAAGTTTCGGTGAAATTAAATGACAGCGAAAGAATAAATGCTGACACTCACATAGGCATAGCGAATATGTTCAACGAATATTTTGCTTCAAACTTTAATACTGACTTATATCATAGTTTTTCAGAAAATCGGGTTCAGCCGTATAATGACATTACCATAGATGTCATCACATTTAGACTGTGGGCCGAAAGTAAGAAATCTCATTTTTTGATGCGCCCATTTAGGAACTAAATAATTTTTTAACTAGCACGTTGCCGGTATACTAAACATGAAAATTCGCCGGTATGTCAGTCTCTGGAAATGCACATTAAGCAGATGTTCGGCTGTATTTGTTCGAATAACTTTGTCGCCATCGATGTGAAATCAACACCATGTTTTTTAGTAGCAGCCAATCGGGAAGCAAGGAATTTAACACCTGGCCAATCATGGGTCGTTTAGCGAATGCTTCGTTGTTAGCTCTTCAACAATGGCGGCTGATGTAAGTAAGTCGTCAAAGAGAAGAGATTTTTGGGTAATGCATGTCATTAGCAATGCAAAGCAATGCTTACTTCATATACATATATGTCGTAATGTAAATTTGTGTCATTTGCGGCGAAATGGAGGAAATTTCAATGTAGAGAGGGTTAAATAAGGATCGAAGCGGCGTCTAATCTTGGTTTGAAATTGGATGACTTGCCATCAGGTTTTGAGTTCGCCGAAATCCCCAGTTCATCAGGCGGTTTTCTGCCAATACCAGCCTATAGCAAGTTCCATCGAAACTGTTACAACCGATTTTGCGACGCTCGTATGCTTGGCAGAGAAGAAAAGAGACGAATAAGCAAGCGAAAGAGGTCAGTATAGCAGTCCATTTTGAAACCTTACACCTAATAGTTTGTAAGCTAAATGTCATGAGGATAGCCTGAATAGAATTCTGTCTATACGTATAGCAACTTATAAAAGTACACTATAATAGACGCAGTATAAATTATATATTAGTATATTCAAGCTTCTCTTGACCCTTCGAATTCTATGCATAAAATATATAACTCCCAGCCTTTGAGCAATATAATACGGCAAATCGATACCAAACGTACCTTCTCGTCTAGTCTCCTCAATTTTCTTTGCGTTTTAGATAATTCTATCTTTCGTTTCACCGCGACCTCGGGCGCCAAACGTCCTTCATATATTTGTTAGCATCGAAGCGATTGTAGTTTGTGGCCTTATTCAAAGGCATTTTGAGCGCGTTTAAAAACGAAAATAAAAAAAATAAATCGATACGATTTTAGATAAAAGACAAAAATTTAGTAATATGAAAAAAATAAGTAAACATGGTGTAAAATAAAAAAGTTATTCGAAGCCAATTCCAGGAATTTTCACAACCTTGCTTCAACGCGCCATTGTTTACAAAATTGCACCAAATGAATGGCTAAAGGCGGCGAAACTACAAACGTATCCATGGCAACTTTGGTATCTTTATGATCCTCTAATAACACTCTATTCACCTAAATTATACATGTTTATCTTGAGATAACCCAAACGTCCCCACAAGTGCGTCAAAATAGCACAAATTTCAAAAATTAATTTGATCACCAGACTCCCATAAATACGCGCGCCATGTCGGAAAAATGCGGACATTCGAGTTGGCCGAATTCCCTACATTTTATGCCCAGCGTGTACAGTGGACAAAAAATATTGCAAGCTCCGCTATTTTTCAAATTCCATTATGGCCGACATTTTTCAAATTCCATTATGGCCATTATCTACAGGATGACCTGACAAAATTCGAAAAGATTTCCACGAACATTAACCTGGGACTAAATCCCAGTAAATGCCAAGTGTTGAGAGTCACTCGTAAACGCAACAAAATCATTCATCCATATAAGCTACATCATACTATCTTAGAATGCATGCACAGACTGTGAGCGTGATCTAGGAATTTTAACGTCATCTGACTTAACGTGGTCTAGGCATATCGAATACCAGTATGCAAATTTGGGCGCCACAAACTGTAACTTTAATCAAACAGGCAGAAAGAACTCAACGACGTGCGACAAAGTATGTGTTAGACCTACCCTTCCGCTGTGACACCACCTACCAACAACGGCTCTTATTGTTAGACCTTATTCCATTATGTTATTGGCATGAGTTCTTAGACATTGTTTTATTCTACAAACTAATACATGGTCATGTAAGCGTTGATACTAACTTACTACCATCAACTACAAGGAATAACAGAAGACAAACCAGATCATCCGACATTGATCATCTAACATTTTCGACAAACCGATGCAAGACCACCACATACCAAAGATCATATTTGAACAGAACAACCAGACTTTGGAATACCCTGCCAAAGGCACTGACAGGCATTAACATCAGCTTAACCCAGTTTAAATCTGGTCTTTAAAAATATTACCAACTAGTTGTTAAAAACGTTTTCGATGTATATGATCCAAGAACATGGAAATCTGTATGTTTGTCCTGTAACAAGTGTCGTATTCTGTCCTGTGAAATCTCGTGTTGTTATTAGTTTTATTGTTTCTTGTACCATAGTTGTATAGAAGGCCGCTGTAATTGGCGCAAGCTGTAGTGTGTACCCTGCCAATTGTCTATATTTGTGAACGTAATGTGCTGTTTGTTTATTGGCAAAGTTAAATAAATAAATAAATAAATAAATGAATAACAACATTTTAACTATACAGACCAATGTTTTGATGTGTAAAACCTGAAAGAAACCGTAGTCTTGAGGCTTGAACACAAATCGTTATAATGTCAACGAAGCACATGTAAAATGCAGCAGAGCGGCTTCTATTGTAGCATGCCGACGTAAATTCTGCACCTTAGCTAAAAACAAGTCATTTCATGGTTAGAAACGTTCAATTTTGAATAACCCAACGACGTTGCGCATGTCGTTTTACGGTCAAACGGAATCGGCTGTATCTGATTCAATAGTTCTATATTTTCCGGTTGCCAAACGCAATGACCATCTATCAAGGAAAACAGTATTAAAAGCTGGATGCAATTGGCTTATGTATTTTGGAGCTCCCATGGTGACTCGGTGCTTTTCTCCATTTCATCGCAACACGAACACTTATTTCTAAATTGGAATTGAACAACTAACACACGAGCGGCTAGAAGATGATTTAGGATATGACCTGATTTTCATCAGACAGTGCCTCCACACATTTTTCCATGTCTTTGCAACAGCAGCACTCATTTGCATTTTGGAGGAATCGAAGTTAAAAAGTTAATAATACATATATATTTCAATAAAAATTGCTGCTGACCCTGCATGTTATATTATGTCTTTCGCCTATTTACAAATTAGACAGTGTAAATTAAGTCATATCTTACCAAGTACAAAGCCCTTCTCTTCCAGCTCCCTCTTCCTGCTAGCGTATCATTCAAACTTGCCAGCCTTTGCTCTTTCTTTGCTTGTCACTGTCTATATTCTGCCACCCATTGTTGGTCTGCCATAGGTTCGCATGAATTTATGGCTCCCCACGTGAATTTTAACAGCGCTTGTGTCCTCATTCTTATCGTTAGCACCATTCTCGCCATCGGAAGCTTCCATTATTTCAGACTCAATAACAGAATATTTGCCGGGAATATATTTAAACTCTGATCATGAGTCATTAGAAAATGAGCATTAATCAGAATCCAAGGACTTTGAAGGCATACTTAGCGGGCCATAAATCAAACAGACAACGTAATAAACAAGGTAGAAGTGTGTCCAACTCAACTATATAAATAAGCTTTCTACATATTTAGCATGTCATGCGGAATTACTCCTGCAGCATCACAGGCACCAGGCCCCGACTCGCTCGGTCAAATAACATATACGTACAGTTTTGTACGAAAAAAGGGAGAATAAAATTAATTTTCAATTAAAAATATATTGATTCTTTACCTTTGGGTGTATATACCTTTGATTAATCAAATGAAAAAATTGGGTGATAGGCACTTTAATAAACACAAAGATAAAATATTTTATATTTAAGTGCATTTAAACAAGAGAATATATGCCAAGGTGAGTACGAATATGTGATTTTTCCTATAAACAATCATCATAACATCGGTTTTGTACTGTCTTTACAAAAAAATTACGCACGTATATGTAACTATCTTTATGTAGTTATCTTTCGAACCCTGGAACTTCTCCTAAAGCATATAATCATGCTCTCAAATGTAATAGTGATTCAACTAGAAAATTAACAATCCCCATAAAATACCAATTTTGTAATAAATAGCTTTTTTAACAGCTCATCTTTCGCGACTACGAAAAGCTCCCAATTTTGTTGTTACAAATCCGAACCCTAAAACTATAGCTTTAAGACAGTTTTTCATTTCAAAATTATATAATTTGAACAAGACTGAGCAAAATGAGATCCATCAAGGCTTTATTAAATGTATTATTTGAAAAACAAACTCTTACAAAAAACTGAATGCGTGCGTACTTTACCAATACAAACGTCGCCACTTTTTTATCGACTTCAAACCCTTTAACTAGAGTTTTAAAACATTTTGAGTTTTGAAAGTTATATATTTTGAGTAAGAATAGACTGCCGAGTCCCACTATCGCACTTTTTAACTTATTTTTGCGTTATATAATACGGCTAACATTCATCACCGTCTGTGCTTGCTAGTTTTTTAAAACTCTAGTTACTACGCGATGAAAAATATGACAAAATTTTTGTGTTGTATTATATGTCTTGAATTTAATTGAGGCAGGTTTTTTTTTTATACCCAAATAGACGATATATAGCAAACATAGTATAAAATCTTTTTACCTTCATAGTTTGCATCAAAACAAAAGTCCATCGGGGTAACTGTTTTCCCTTGTGCATCCGCCAGAAATGTTGAGATCAAGAAAAAGGTCAGCCAGTCAAACATGTTACGCATCCTTGTTTAGCTGACGAAACGTTTCTTTGAGCTAATGTGATAAATATACAAGAATAATTTCACCCCAAAAACCAATCAATTAAAAAAAACTGAATTGATACAGCCAATCAGCATCGATTTTATTGTTTGAAAAAAGGTCTCAAAAGTTAAAATGTTTATACAACATTGCAGAAAAATAGTACGTTAAAATATAATTTTTAAAATAAAGATAATTAAACAACTAAAATGAGCAAATTACTACAAAAAATAAGCGAGCTACCACATAATGGTTTTGGAATATGATGAAACGCAGATTTGCAGAAAAAGAATCTCAAAGTAATTAACTACGTTTACGGCACCAAAAAGTTGCTCTCTATGTCGCTTTACTGTTACGCCATTCTGCAATCACGTGTTTGATTCCAAATCAAATTAATTATTACAGTCATGCATTCAGTGAAATTACAATTCCAAATCAAAATCATCACCCTATCCAACCTGTTCTTTCTTATTCCATTTCATTGGACTGACAAGCGACGAAAATCTGACCTTCCTATTTTGACAAAAATCAATTAAACATACTATAAAGATTCCCTGAATGGAATACAGAATGGGATTATTGAATGGGTGATGGTTTGATAAAATCTTATTAAAAGTGTGTGACCTATGCTATCACGCACGAATTGCGTACTGTCTGTAGCTTTTGTTGCAAGTCGTTTGTTCAGGAGTTTAAAAAATATGCTTTTGAAGAGTTAACAAAGCTAGCACAGCGTGCTATAAATGAACATGCCTGCGTTGGTAAAACATTCAAGTACTTGGGTGACGGGTAATATTTAAACTTTTTTGTTCTGTTTTTATAGTGTCATTTGCTGTTGTTAATATTTCAAACGTTTCGAATGTTTCGAACGATGATATTGCAGAAGTTGGTGGTACCCTTGGTTGTCCTTCAAATGACTTGGGAGAACAAAAACCGCGTAAAAATTGCCAATTCTGTTGCAAAATTTAAAAACAAGTTGTGAGGACAAAGATAACTGAATTTATTGAAGAAAGGAGTTTGGACCAATTTAAGGACGAATGATTGTCAAGGTTTTGCTGAGCCCTTGCACTTAGCAGACAACAACAATCAATATTTATTTTTGGAACTTTTCGAGTAAGTTTTACATTCCAAAACAGCTATTCCATACTCTTGCAAAGCAATTTCTGATCTGCCAGTAGATTGCTCCGTGAGCAAGTTTTATCATGCTTGAAGAATGAAGTTAAGGCAAAATATAGGCTTCACAATGCCATATTCCGAAGTTATTGGGAATGTTGAAAGGGAGGTGCCAGCTTTATAGTCAGGGAGGCAATTTTACCTACCTTCTCGAGGGACAAATCAATTTTGCTCTTAAATTGTCCGTTGGATGCCTAATATCACAATTCTGAATGTTGTTTGGCCCGATTTATCTTGTGGGCTTCGGTCAACACGTTTTTCTTTCCGTTTTATCATAAAACTATTATGTGGTCAAAAATAGTAAACTTTCAAATTCGCACATTTGAAAAATAACTTGTATCATAAGAAAGCTTATAAAAAACAACATATACGACATCATCACGGGAACCCTTTTTTTTCAAGCCGTTTTTGAGTTATTGCTGCCTCAAAATGAGAAAGTGTCCTAAAATGGCGCTAATTACCTGGGCACTAGTAGGAAAATAAGTTTTCAAACGCTCATAACGCAACAAAAATGTGAAAAATAAAAGTAACCGTAATAATGGGTTTGTTGTAATTTTTTATTACCTTTTTGATAACGTAAGTGGTTTTTCTAAGAAATAAATCTGAAATTTCGCCTTTCTTGACAATAATATAGTTTTAAAGAAGATTTCGGGAAAAACGTGTTGGGTGGAGCCCACAAGAAGTTTTATCGCATTCAACATGCAGAAAAATATTTATTAGGCCTAAAGGTACAATATAAACATAAAATGAAATTGTTAGAGGAATATTTTTGTACCTCTACTATTTGACTATTATATTTCAGTTTTGCAAACTTATTAAAGTTGTGCTTGAAGATACTGTATGCAGGCAAATAGCCCCACTAGTTTGAAAGCATTCTTGTTGGCATTTATGGCTGTAAATTTCAGGGATTCTGTATCTGTATTCACACGCATATTTGACATGAGTAGGGAACTGCTTTCTATATATTGCAAAAACTATTTTGGTGCTGCAGCGTTGTTTGCAAGTGTCACCGCGTCAGTGTGTGGACGCTGGGACATGTTGTTCATATTCATACAAGGAAACTGTTTGACAAGTATAACACAGGGCTTGCTGGCCTCAAAAAACAATGCAAAGCCAAGAAGCCAAGCACCAGAGGCTCGGGGTTTAATATACAAATACAAAATACTTGAGTATATAACACTTATCTGGATGTGGAACAAAATCCCTTTAGAGGTGATTACTATAAATCTTGATGTAAATATATACCTGTTCGACGTACCGAAGACAATTTTTGCTACTGTGGTCTTACCATAGAAGTGATAGATATGGAATGCGTACTCCTATCTTTTCTCTGTGAAAAATTTGTTGCCACAAAATGGTGATTTATAAGGGCATTTTGACTAATTCCAGACTCCTGCGAGAGAGAATTTTGCCCGGTCGCAAGAAGTGCAATTTGTTTTTGTCAACCAGAGTTCGAGTTTACCAAAAAGACATAAATTCGAGACTTTAAATGGAAAAAAAGTTTAGAAAACGTCTCGAATAAAGATGGCTTTACGTAAAAGATGACACAAAGAAACAGGAGAGTGCGATAATAATGCAAATGATAAGAGAAGAAAATGCAAGAAATTGTTTGCAAGGTTGCTGTGACAAGACTAAAAAAATGATAAAAACTCACAGGTATGTTTTAGTGTTTGAAAATACACATAGTTATGTAATGCTAAACACTATTCTGAAAGCTCAAATGGTACCTTTGTTCCTTAGTTTTGAAAGGCAGTTTTTAACAATTTTAAGCAATCGATATTTGCAAACAATCACCTTGTTTGTGCACTGTAAAATATTGTAGTTTAGATAACTTCTGTTTTCTTAATGTCTTCTGATTTAGCTTCAAAATTCAATTAACAAAGCGAAAATTTGGTCACTTTTTTAGCGAAATGGTTAGTCATGCAGGCATGCAAAGCATTTTCAAATAAATCAAAGTTTACGCAAAACTAAAACCGTCTTAAAACCTAAAAACTTGTATTATTCTACACGACTATTATTTACCATCAGTGTCTCAATGTCTTTATTTCATTGTTTCAAGAGAAGTGTAATTAATAATGGTAATTGCACTGAGTGGAGTGCAATTTGGTCTGAAATCAAACGCGTGATTACAAAATCGCACGACGGCGAAGCGGGAGTGCGATTTGTAATCACAAGTTTGATTTCAGGCAAAAATTGCACGACACGAAGTGCAATTTCCACTTTATTACATTCATTTTGAAATCTAAAACAAGACACACCTCCCGCCTTCCTTCTGGTTCTTCTTCGGCGCGGTAGCATAGCAACAAGCGAACAAAATCGAAGGACATATTTGTACAGGTATTTAACAAATGGAGAAGATAATGAACTTGTTTGTGCATAAAATCTTGGCCAAAGGAATAGCAAGGTTAGTTTAAACATTCTATCAGCTTTATTCGCGATTTAACAGGATTCAACAACGGATTTTTGAGCTAAAACATATTAAATTTATTTGGACTTACTTGTCGCTGCCATATTTCATTTCGAGCTTGTACTAGTTCTTCAATGTTATTCACAAAGGTTTTATTTCTGTAATGTGTAGCATCGTTTGATTTGTTTGGCAACTTAGCTAGTGTTTTATCTGTTTTTCAGTGCTTGTGTACTAGCCTTTGACTGCCTGAGAAAATAGTATAGGTGATATGAAATTTGTTTATTTTGCTCTTTTGTCACCGTGATCAGATGTTTTTAAAATTTATTTGGTAAATTGAATGCATGCACTTTGATTTGTTTTGTTGGCTAGACTCAGCAGCCATATGCAATTGGGACCAAAAAAGATGCGATTAATGAGCAATTCATTAATCGCACCCAAAATGATGCGATTTGGGGATTAATCGCACTATTTTTAACCAAATCAGATTGCAGGAAACACCAGTGATTTCAAAATGAATGTAATAAAACTGTAAATTTGACAAAAAAATTTATTATTAGGTATTGCTTTTTTCACACTGACGACTAACGTTTAACTCCTGGTCAAATTCTATATGGCGGATTTATAAGGGCAAATTATTTTCAACTTTGTGTACTGGTTTGGTAACCAAGCACGCATTCTAGGTCTATTATTTCTGTGGGTCTTACAAAAGAACTCTCTGTTTTTCAACAATACCTCAGTGCTTTTAAATGCTAATGAAAAATTTCGGGCTGACAAAAAAATCAAGATTCTATTACGTACCGGTACTTAAAATTCATATTTCATGCCTTCTGGAGCTGGCAGATTAGGGAGAATAACTGGTCCATAGAGCCAAAAAGAAGGCTAAACCGAATCTTTTGGTCAACCACACAGTTCTGATATGTTGAAGGTAGTATGCATAATAATGTATTTACACAGTTAATTCATTGTGCCTTGAATGCCTGGAGCATTTTACCATAATGCAAGATTGTTAATAATATTGTTATACAGTGTTTTGAATTGTTTATTTGCAAATAAATGTGAATTGTCAAGCAAATATTGTTTATCATTTGATATTAAATGTTCTATCATATTTCAACTTTGTCTCATGGATTAAATCTTATTTTGATTGGCAGGGAGTAAAATTCGCAAATGACTGGGGATTATCCCTTGTGAATATCTACTCCCTGAGAAAATATATTCATAAGAGCTTAGTAAGCAACTCGCTCCACATCGAAAAGCCTGACCTGGCTGTCCTACTTCTCATCAACTCACATAAATGTTTTTGAAAACTCAAAGCAACAGATCTTTGTAAAAGCATGGCATCTGCCTAGCTTATACCTTTCAGAGGTTTTGCTTCTTTAAAAGGTGGCAACGACACTTTGCCTTCTTGGCATAATATATTGTATATGACAAGTTTTGTGTGATGAAATTCAATGCAAGCATTATCATTAATATGTAGCCCTGCAATATGGTTCAATAGATGAAGTTCAGTCTAAGTAGAGTTAGTAGCTAGGATTCAGACTTTGCACAATCAAATTATGGGATATACAGGTATCTACTTCAGTCAGCATTCAAAGCATATCCACATCCGTATATTGTTATGGATGTTCCAGTGTCTCAACAAAACTAAAAGAGTTTAAATGTTAATTGTTTATCTAGGGCTGCGTTGCATCTCCATGCACATTCCAAAATCCAAAGTGTGCTATAATTTTCCACTGCTCCTTGCTCTTCAAGTACACAAGTTCAAATGGCTTTTGAGCACATACAGTACTATGACTTTTGCCGTTCAAGCATTAGAAATTATCTTTTTCAAACTGGTACCAACTGTTAATGCATGGTTTTCCTTTTGTTTTGTCAAGGCTCACGCGTAAAATTTCTCTTAAATTGCTATCGCCAATACAGCTCAACCTAAGTCTTCTATCAGCCACCAATCAAAAGTATTTCCTTCTACTATTTTTTTTGCCGCTACGTTGGCTTTTGCCTTACATTTGTTTTGAATACCTTGATCGCGTCAAAAGAACCATTTTCCAGGCTAATGACATAGTCAAAAGACTTTGCATTAACGTCCTTCTGATTTTATGGAGGTATCTCTTGATAAAATAGCAGTTTGTGAAAAACGACTGGACTACGGAGTGGGAACTAACTCTACAGATCTAAACTTAAAATATTCAGTTCTCAGACATGCAATACGAAACTGCACGATTTCGGAGCACAACAGATCGTCTACGTGTAGAAATGAAATGCAGAAACACTGGCACTGTATACAGTGGGTTAAACCTTAAACACGATCGAGTTTTAAACAAATGCTCGCAGCTGGACATAAACCGAAAGCAAAGGCGTTAATTTTAACTTTTCAAATTCATCTGCTAAAAATAGATAGTTAAAAGTAAAAAATAACGTAATTTGCAATAAACTCACCAAAACGTAAACGTAGAATTTCAAATGCAGCAACGAGTGTCGTTCTGCAAAGAATCAGCACCAGCAATATTCACAAAAGTGACGCAGACAAAACTATAATTTTGCATGCACGATCTACATGCAGTCCTCTTAGCTTGAGATAATTTCAGCTAATATGAAAACCAGTAATCAATAAAACATTGTAAAATGGAAATTGCAAATTCTGAACGCTTATTGGCTATACGAGCCGTGTTTTGATGTAAGCCGAAGTCAACATGGACAATTTCCCCCCGCCGTTCTTTTAAACTTATTTTAATCTTGTCTAGTAATGAAGCAATGCAGGAAATTCAAACAAAATTAGTGCCGCCTTGATAGAATTTATATAAACTAACACTAGCATTATGCTTAGAATGTTAATTAGCATGAACTAATTGTCCAGCTGGCAGTCGCTATCAAACCAAGCATCACATTTATGAAGCTAAAGAACTGTTACTCGAGATGTAGAACGATTTATTACTCTTAATATTTGAAAACGTTCCCCCATTTTAATTTTTAAGTTTTCGCCCTGCATAGTGATCATTTGAGCCCTAGCTCACCATAGTAAATGTTAATAAAGTTCAGGCACAGTATGGCATAGCATAGTATAGCCACTCAGCAGTGCAACACGGCGCCCAATTATTATGCCTTTTACTAGCTGCTACCGGCCAGTTAAGCGTTCTAATCGACTGTAATGAGATGCGTAACGCGATATGCGTGGACACACAAACTTCAATTGAGTGTCCCCACTGCCCATTCTCTACACCGCGGTTCAGCTGTTTACGACTTATTTAGCACACAACGTTTTGAATAAAATAAACGTTAATAAGATCATTCCTACTTAGTTTTGTCGTTTTCTCCAGAAAAATATTGAACTTGCTCATTTGTAGAAGAAATTTATTCACGCTGATTTTCCTATACTAATTTGAAATAAATAGAGTCCGTTGTGTGTACAGGCAAGTGCAAATCAAGTGCAAAAATATAGAACATTTTTGCATTGATATACATTACAGTAAATCAACACTGGTGGAAATGAAAACACTCGAAATTTTAATTCATGATATTTGTGTAGTCAGATAATGGTATAACTAGCGTAGATATAATTGACGTCGTCGTGTGTGTATTTATATTTTCGTGCTCACATATTACTAATTCTACCGAGTAAAAAGTTTATTGAGTCAAACGTTCGGATCGACAGTGCTTTTCCATACGTTTTGAATTATCTGTGTATCACAGGTTCGATCTTTTTATCGCAAAGCAAGCCAGCAGTAGCAATCGAACTCTTTTCTCAATGTAAACACGCTCTAAATCTAGGTCGATCGTCATTTGCAGGTGACCGCAAAATTGAATATTTTAAGGCAATCATTTTTTCAAATCAGAGAGCAAAGCGATATGACATTTCTTTAATTTTCATTTAATCACCATCAAATTTAAACGCTAACGTGGCCTCGAACAAATGTCCGCAATTCGACATATGAACTCATAGTAGATACTTTGCTGCTTCTTATTTTCGTCAGATACATTTTAAAATCTGGAGTTAACGGTTTAAACGTTAAGTTTACTAAAATGCATGTTTTAAATACAAAACTGAAGAGTGCCGTTAAGTCTAATAATCAAATAAAAGCTGCGTACAATAGTTTAATGTTTTTTCGGTCAGGTCAAATAGTTTCATTTGCGGTCCGCACTAAGCCGCATTTCGAGGCCGCCAGTTGAGACCAAAAAGCAAACTTCATGCTTTCTTCTAAAAAAAAGCACTAATGACGTTATGAAGAATTCTTCTTCAATTTCCCCAATTTATTGAAATTAATTCCTCACACAACATGCAATGACGTAAAATGCACACACATGTATTCATTTGAAATGAAGCTTCATTCTATCTACAAACCATGTGCAAAATGTTAAACGTCGCGCTGGATCTTGCGGGAAAAGTTCATGTCGTATGTTCAATGTGTATGGATGCCCCTTAAGATCTAATTTCGAGATTCTGTTGAATGTCGTCTTTGAAACTCCCGTTGGGTTACGTCTAGCACTGATTCGTTGATCACATTGAAGTGCTTCATGTACTCTTTTGATGTTATTTACGAAACTAGCGGTATGTAGTCTTCCAGACTTTTCAGTACTTCAGTTTTGGCTGTTCCCATGCGTTGAATACAAAATTCCTCAAAATCGTCCAGGTACATGGGGGCTGGCAGTCTGGAAATCTTTGTTCAAAACGTTCAATTACCTGCCGTGGATTTCCAGTCGAACTGTACTCTAGCACCATAAACGTGCGTTGCTCGCTTGTGAATTGCGCCAAAACCATGCTATGTTGAAATTTTGCAGTGATGTGCGACTTTGAATATTTGACAAACAGAGTTTGTTCGAATGCATTCCTTTCAATATATTTGGTATTTCTTCATTTTTCACGGCAATCGCAAACATTGATAACTCCATCGTTTCACGCAGAAAGCAGCTGTAATTAAAAGGAATGCTAGCTAAAATTCTGAACTTAAAGTTTCATCAACAACTAGGATTGCAACTCTATTGCTAACATTTCTATTTGCACTTTAGTGAAAGTGACATTTTTTTAGACACACTGTTTAATCATGGAGATGCTTTTAGAAGTTGTTGCACGGAAAAATTTCACAAGAATATTTAATTTTCGAGTCCTCGATTGCAATATGGGTTTTTGTACTCTTGGTAAACGGAATATAATTTTGAACAGCACTGCAGGAGTTGGACTTTAGACACTTTTTTCTTGCAGTGATTCACAGTTGCTCATATATAGCATTGCATGGGTTGGCCTGCAGGGGCTGGTTGTATAAAAGGCGTTTAGCTTAAACGGCACGTGTGTTTAGTCACTATCCAGCGTATAAATTCCCTAATCGCCGGTTAGTTAAACGAAGGATAAAATTGCGTTGCACTAAGCCCGTTTAGTACAACGTTTAACTATCCGCGGATAAGCTTACTTCTAAGCGGAGTAAACCACTTTTTTCCGCGTTACATGCTGTGTTTCTGCAAGGCGGGAAAAACAAAAATGGACAACAAACGAGCACTAAAGCCGAACTTTTATTCGGGTGAGTGCACTTTAATATTAAAATTGGCTGAACAAAACCTTGAAACTATCCGAGAAAAGCTTTCTTCAACCACAAGTAATGAGTGAAACATGCCGTTTGGGAAAACTTTTTCTTAATTGGTGTTGCCAAAAGGAATGAAACGAATGTGAAAGAGAAATGGAGAGCGATTCGAAATGAAGCGCGAAAAAAATGAGTCGAGACAAAAATTCGTTGGGAAAAACCGAGGAGGAAAGCCGCTAGGACCACCGAATGCAACATCTCAACGAATCATAGAGCTTTTTGGGGACAAGCCTATTTTTTCGGGGATTCACGTAACGGCGGTATTGAGTTAGGTAAGTGTTGCGCAATATATATGCGTATTAAATATTAAATATGGTTGGAGGCAAATTTTACGAGCTTCTATATTCTCATGGTTTCTTATTTATACTTTACATTGTTCTAAAAGTAATAAACAATCCAGCTTTATTCTGTGTGGGGTAGGCTGGAACATTGACTGCAACTAAAGATAAGTATAAGTTTGAACTTGCATTTTGCTAAAATTTATGTTGTATATTAACATTGCTTTATAGCTATTGTTTCTTTCAAAAACTGCTGTTATACGGTAACATTTAGCTAATAGCATATGTAGAATAAATACAAATTGACATGTCCAAAAACACGAGCATTTTGGATGTTTCATTTTGAAATAATTCTGGTGCATATATGTAATATGAAATACCTGTCTAAGTGTTTTTAAAATCTAGTCTTATAATATACATATTATGTAAAATTTAATTTTTTGTATGAACTAATATTGAACTCTACTGTATATGCAACCTATTAAATATCCATACTATATATTTTCTAGGAACTAATGTCAAACAACTATACACCAGAATGTGCAATGGGGCATGATGTAAACAGCATTGAATCCAGCTCTTCCCTCTACAAGCTTGATGAAGGTATAAACAATAATGATTCATTGGCACCTGAATCTGATCTATTTTAAGAGATACCCGATCCCTTGGTCCCAGAGGTAGATATACCCGAAGTACCCACGCCTGCAAAGAAATGCAGGGCAAAGTACACAACACATCCAAAAAATGCAGCTGCAGGTACTGAGTTTGGAGAAAAAGAAAATGGGATTAGATGTGGAAAATATGCAGCCCCTGAACCAAAAGTTGAGGCTTGAAATTAAAGAGCTGTTGGCAAGAAGCCAGCCTATCAGTTAGGTTGTTGAGATTGACAATTAATTTCACTGTTACAGATCTACTTTAGTACTTTCTGTTGCCTTCGTTTTCCCTTCCCCTAAAAAATTCATGGCAGCTCATAATAAGGAAAAGTCTCACAATTTTTTTGTGCTGTTATTTATGAGTTAAGATTAAACAAAAGAGAATAATCTATGCTATCTTTATATGTATCTTTAACAAAACATGATGTGATGCATGGAACAGAAATTTTATGTTTTATCAAAATTCTATCACAAAAACAGGAGACAATTAGAATAACTTATCTTTTTACAACTGCAGATATCTTTCTGCTATATACCTTCTATCATAACATATTTTGCTTTTTCACTACCGATCGCGATTTGATGGCGGACGCCATCTTTGATTTTGAAACGGGACAAAAACGATATTGCCGGGACATATCGTTTTTATGTCAGTCTGTTTATTACCCTTTTAAAGGTGCAAGTACGTGATAAATTAATTTACCAGATATGTATGCTCTTCGTTCTCATTTCAGCCTGTGGTATCTGTCCAAGTACTATATTTTCGACAACATTTCGAGCAAAAGAATACAAAACAACAAAATGCGAAAAGTTTTATATTCTTATTCGCACATGCTCAACCGAATATAGAACATCTAATGATTAAAGCTGTTCTGTGGTCAAGGCTCGCAATGGTGCGCGATAACATAAGAAATACACACGCAAGTTTTGTGGGAGAAGGGGTTTCGGGGTGAAACACTCCTGGTCTTGGTTACAAAATATGGTCAAAAACGTCATCCCAAAGACTCATGTTACATTATACTAGATTGTTCATTAGATTGTTATATATCAATGGAGATAGCTATGCAACTGTACACACAGTTCCTTCCGTTAAGCGCACAGGTGACAGAACGTTAAATATGCGCACACGGGCATACCAAGGAGATAGCTATTCTCTCAGACCTATCAGACCAACTTTATATACAGTTTTACCGTTCTTCAGATTCAACTGATCTATCATTACAATGAATTAGCGCAAGTCTATGGGCTTGAACGTGACCATCAGGAGCGTTTCATCCCCACAATACACAAAATGTGTATGCCCCATAGCTAACGCACCTCCCCCCAAAATATTTCTTAGTCTAATACAATAAGGCTATGATTTCGAGACTTTGACCAGTGTGGCTGATACACTTGATAACGTAGATACAGGTGTCTTGATATATCGTTCGAAACAAACTGAGGACCGGCGTCCTAAACTTTTGATTTGCTAAGCGGCCAATTTTGCGAAGGCTGCGGTTGTCGCAGCTCCAATCCGATAGCTATGACCAGCATATTTAGTTGAATTGAAACCGGCTTGAGTTAATAAGGTTCGAGTCTCCGAGGTCAGAGTCTGTTTCGTAAGAGGTTTTCCCGAGATATGGATGAAAAGAGGGTCTATTGTCTGTGACTGTTGCGACAGATACTTTTTCATAGCCAAGATCGAGCAAAGTGGGGACGTAATTGACCTACAGTGATTGTGTGCCCCATGCGAAAGGGATCCGTCTTAGATTCTTTAATGTGCACTGTAATAAAGCGTGGGTGTTCTAGCCCTTTCCCAGGGTGAAACGCAATGTTATCATTTGTGAGGGACAGATGAGTTGAATTTGCAGTTACACGTTAGTTCACCCAGGCGGAGAAAACCAAAAAGGGTTAGGGTCATAGCTGCCCAAATCATGATCGATTCATAGTTGGCTGTTTTGGGAATATTGAGAAGCATTCTGAACAGTTGCAAATGATGGATAGTAATTGGCAAGCGCACGCGTAACTTATCTCCCTGTGAACGCTTAATGCCACGTAGAACAAGTTGTAAGCGTAGCATTTTTTGCAAATTCAGATCAAATCCATGACAAATGTGGTAGTGGTGGACTGCATCAAGATACGTTTTAATTGAAGTGTGCTTAATCGTTTTAGCCAAATAAGCAACACATTCTGTCAAATGGACCTCAGTAGCAGGCAGGTACTGTTCCACAGAAGCTTGCTTAAAATAACTTCCCAGCGGGTATATCGACGTGGAATCGACGTCGATTCAACGTCGTGGTTGACGTCGAAACGACCTCGATATTAGGTCGAAAACGCAAATCGAATCGACGTTGGTCTATCGACGTCGAAACGACGTCAGGAAATCGACGTCAAAACGACGTCAGGAAATGGGTATAAACGCTGAGAAGCGAATATGACATGAACCGACATACGATGTATATATTTCGCTGTAATATTTTTCTAGGGGCATTAATTGCCTTTCAATTTCGAACAGATTACCTTTTACAATTAACAACTTATAATCGACTAACCTTGCTAAAAACCAGCGACTTTTCTTCAAACATAAACAAGCTGAATATATCAATTGTGTGTGACTTTCCCCGATCAATTTCAAATACAACGCGAATAGTAGTAGTTGTTGTAAAACTGTATTTACACACGCTGACCCCGTCAACCGAAGCTGATTTCCACGAGGGGCGTGTTCCAAAAAATAACTTTACATGATAAGTAGAATAGTGGAAAGAATTAGAGGGTAACGAAATAATGAACTATTTACAGGTAATCTATTTACAGATAATAGTTTTTACGCACCGATATGAGCAGTGATTTTATTTCGAAAGGAAGAAAGGGATTTGCTTTCTCCAATTTCTTTCGGAATAGAGTTCCAAAGCTGAGCTCCGTCGTACATGAAACTATTCTTCATATTATTTGTGCCTGGTTTTGGTAAGCAAAGACCACCAGAAATGTCCCGAAGGTGATAATTTTTCTCACTCTTATACGAAAATAGATTTGTGAGTGATTTAGGACCCATTTTGTTTAACAATTTGTACATAATTTTTGCTGGCTTTTTTCCTTTCAATTTGAAGTGGCTCCCAGCCCAAAGCATGCAGAGCAATGTTCTACGTCATTGCTTACATTCAAAAGAATTCTAGCTGCTCTATATATTTTGCAGTTTTTGCAGTCGTTTTGATTGAGCTGCACCAAATACATCCCATACTTCAGAGCAGTAGTCGAAGTACGGACGAACAATAGCGTTATATATCAAAATAAGTGTATCTTGAGCAACAAATGGTCTAATTCGACGAAAAGCAGAAATTCCTGCTGTTACCGTTTTACAGATCTCATCAGTATTACCTTTCCAAGACAAATGCTGGTCAATTTTTACCCCGAGAGTATTGCACTCATAAACTTGTTTAATTTGCTTATTTTCACTGAAAACATTCGGATGTGAATTAGAAATATTTTTTATCATGGATCTCGAGCCAATTAATATAAACTCAGTCTTAGCCACATTGAGGCTAGCTATTAACCATTTTCTAAGGTTTTCCAAATCAGAATTCACCGCAGCCTCGAGGTCAGTCATAGAATTTGCTGAAGCCGTCAAATTTGTGTCATCAGCAAACAACCGAGGTTTTGTTTTGCTTAGACAGTGAGGTAGATCATTGATGTACAACAAAAAGAGTAATGGCCCTAAGATAGAGCCTTGTAGTACACCACATTTAATCAGGCGCTCAGATCAAAAAGAGTTTTTTATTTGGCACTTTTGTCTTCGGTTTGTGAGATAAGATTTGAGCAAATTCATAGCATATTCCATATTATTCCATAGAGCTCTAGTTTGCTTAACAGCATTTGGTGATCAACAGTATCAAAGGCTTTTTTCAAATCAATTAAAACTACTAGGTTAAACATTTTTCTGTCTAGATTTATATACCATTCGTTAACGCAGTCTAGTAATGCACCAGCTGTAGAGTGGAATTTTCGAAATCCAAATTGAGTGTCGCTGAAAAAATCAAATTTTGTTAAATAGTTATATAGTTGATCATGTAATATTCGTTCCATAATTTTACTAATGGCTGGTAAGACTGATATAGGTCTGTAGTTTCCAGGTATACTACGTTAGCCATTTTTATACGGAGGTACTACCCTAGCTATTTTCCATTCGTCAGGAAAGGAAGATAGAGTAATAGCCTGATTAAAAATAAGAGTCAGTGAGTCTGAAATAACTGGTGCTGCTAATTTGATAATTTTGCAAGAAATTTTATCAATGCCAGTGGCTTTATTGCCAGAAAGCCCATGTAAAAGATGAGAGATTTGGCTGACAGTAACAGGCTGAAATGCAGCAAATTCTGATTTAGCATTTTTGATATATGTTTCAAAATTGTAATTTGAGGAATCTATTCTGCTAGTCAGATCTGGACCAACACCCAAAAAACACCCATTAAAGACCTCTGCAATATCTTCAAGGCATGTTAATTTATTATTACCTACAGTTAGTTCATTTACTACAGTAGGTTTGTTTTGCCTATCCTGCAAGCTGTTTATACTTTTCCGAGCTTTCTTAGGATTAAATTTTTGACCAGCTATTTTCGAGGAATAATAATCTTTTTTCGCATTTCTCAGTTTTATATTTACTTTATTTCGAGTTGTTCTGAAGTTTGACCAGTCATTCTCATTATTAGTCAATATGGCTTTTCTCTTAAACCTGTCCCTTGTATTCACGAGATTCTTTATATCATTTGTAATCCAAGGAGCCTTTATTGATCTTATCTTTTTGTGCTGAAGTGGTGAATGTTTGTATAGGACATCTGGAAATATTTTTTCCAAATTTCCCACATGGCATTTGGATCTTCTGTAGAGAAATATATATGTTCCCAGGGTTGTTTAATAGGTCTTCAATAAATTTTTCTTCATTAAAATTTTTCATGTTTCTAATTTCAAGAATATTTTCTTGCTTGTCTATGACAGAAGTTTTTCTGATTGCAAATACCAAGCTATGATCACTAATACCTGTGTGAATGACACCAGAATCTGGTGCGTTAGTAACAATATGATCAATAAGGCTAGAGGTTGTCATAAGTCACCCGAGTAGCTTCATCGATCATTTGAGTTAACTGGTATAATTCATTTTCTTTGTTGGGATGTTTGCATCTTTATCTGTTTTTAACATATTACAGCTCAGTCACCTAGGATATACAATTCTTTATTTTCATTGTCAAAAGCTTTGATCAATTTTTCAAAATCATCAAAAAATTCTGGTAATGAACTGGGTGGTCTATAGACTGTAGTAACAAGAAATGGTTTGCTATGTGGCTTTATAATTTCCACACAGACTGCTTTTAGCTCAGGGGGAACTAGATATTTTCTTATTTTGTAATTGATGAAGCTACGTAAGAAAATACAAACCCCTCCACCATTTCTTGATTTGTCCTTTCTGATAACATCATAGCCATCCAGGCTAACCATGTTATCACTTATATTTGGATCAAGTCGTGTTTCGTTAAATGCAATCAGATCAATAAATAAATAGATCTGTTTTTTTCAGCAAACTAACTATGTTTAAAAAAGCATAGTGTTTCATCATACGTTTGGCATGACTGATGTGCATTGTCCTTTCTTCTGACGACCAGGAGGTGGTCGAAAAAAATGGTTATTACTGTTTTGAATTCTAGTTGACTTTAAGTAGGTACAGATTGCCCTTCCCAAAGCTTTATCACCGTCCCTATTTAAGTGTAAATTAGATCTATTTAATAATGACTTTCCTATGTAGCTATTATCTATAAATGTGATCTTATGTTTGGAGCATAAGTCATGAGCTAATTTATTTTAATAATCAATTTTACGATTGTTTACCTTACCATCATAGCGTTTGATAGCACCGGACACAGCAGGTGTAAGGACTCTCGACCCAAACCCCATCACCCTCATCTTCCCCTCTTGCTTCTGATACAGCACCGCCCCCAAGCCTTAGTATGAAGCATCAGTATGAAGTTCGAACTGTTGACTGTAATCTGGGTAACCTAGTATAGGCGGGCGTGTTAAACAGTCTAGCAGTCTGTCAAGGGCGTACTGATGTTTACTTAGCCACTGTATTGGATAGAAAGATCGTGCATATTACTTTTAAGAATGATCCTGAGATTGTACTTTACTGTCTACGTTAACTGGACTTTTCAGGAGGTCAAATAGGGGCTGTGCAATTTATGCGAAATTTTTGATGTATCAACGGTAATACCAAAGAAGGCCTAACAGCTGTCTGACATCTCCAATTGTTCTCGGCACCCTGTCCTTCAATGCGTTAACCGCTTTGATTCTCTCTGGGTCAAGTCGATATCCCGTACCTGATACAACCTGTCCCAAGTAATGAACTTCCCTTTCGAAGAATTTGCATTTGTCCGGTTTTATTTTGATTCCGTTTGTGCGTAGCCGTAGTAGTACCTGGCGGACGTGCTCAACATGTTTGTCGAAGGTCTTGCTGAATATAATAACGTCATCTAAATAGGGAATACAAATGTCATCCCTAGGACCATCTAAACAATGTTCCATAAATCGTTGGAATTCTACCGGTGCGTTACAGAGTCCAAATGGGATACGACCCACTCCAATAGACCCCAAGGGGGGATAAACGCCGTCTTATGTCTACTTTCAGGCTTAATGTACCCTTGATGATAGGCATTCTTCTGGTCTAGGACATAATACCAATAGTTACCACCCAGGCTCTCTAACGTTGCCGGGCCTCTGGGAAGTGGATATCGGTCAGGTACTGCATGTTTTCTTGTTAAGTTGTCCATAATCTATGCACAAACGAAGGATTCCATTTTTTTTCTCACGCAAACTACTGGTGATGAGCACGACGAGCAAGATTTTTGAACAAATCCCCTGTTTAACAAGTCTTCCACGTAGTGTTTCACTTCGGCGTACAATTGCCGTGGAATTGATGTGTAGCTTTTTTGTACTGGTATAGAATCTGTGAGATTTACATTCATTTGCAGTCCTTCTGCATTGCCAATTTCACCATCGCACGAAAACGAATCGCGTTCTTTTTGTAACATTTTTTGTACGATCACTTTCTGTTTCTTTGACAGTCCGTCAAGGTCCACATCAGACATCCAGTTGCAATTCATTTTCTCAATCTGCGAACAAGTTTCATCAGAGTGTTCTCTATGTGCATGTATTTTCAAACTCTACACTATTTATACTCGTCTCCATTCCTTTCTTACAACTTTCGTTTCCGCAAAGACAGTCTCTTTGCTATTTACCTCTGACTGCATAACATCCAATGGAGTGACAGACCTAACCATCTGCAGTGTCCCTAACACAGTTCTTCTTTTTAGTACAACTTTATGTTTGCTTTCGTTGTAAACCTGGATGTTGACACGAGATCCTCTTGATATTACTGTAAGTGTTTCTGGTATTTCTATGCCATCATCCCAGAGGCACTCAGGATTGGGTTCAAATAACACAGGTATTGGCCTATGTAATGGACCAACCTTAACATGGCAAGGAACTTTCACGGATTGTCCTGGTAAATTTATTAAATAACTCTTTGTCGTTTTTACGTTGCATAGTGGATTGGTCTTTTCAGAATGAATAATTGTCACTAGTGCTTCCACTTTGCAACGCTCGATATTCCTTAAGCTACAAAATAGTACATCTAGAAACGGTGGCTGGTCATCGCCCTTGGTTTCTGCAGATGATTTTCTGGTAATTTCCTCAATAACATTATAGCCTATAACTGGTTGGTCTAAGCTAGTGAGAGTTAGATACCGAGAACGGAGGTTCTTAGCCAGATAAAACCGGAGGAAAACATCCCGAGGGGACGTAGGCCCCGAGGGATGCTTTCCGAGGGCTACGCTCCCGAGGGACGTATCTAGCTTAGTGCCGACGTTCGAGGTATTTAACTGACTTAGTTCATATTCAGCAGGTAACAGGATAAAAACAATACTGAATGGTAGGAAATAAAAAAAAAGCATGGATTAATTGCCTTGTGGGGTTTCAGTTTGGGATATTTGAATATATTAAAACTGTTCTACTGTACAGGGTGTCCCAAAAAACCCCAAAAACTATTGAATATGATCTATTGTTAGAATTTCAATGCCGAGCACAAAATTGAGTCCACGAATGGATAAACTATTGACATAACCGTCATAATTAATAGTAATACTCAGTGTTAACCAATTTTATGCCAGACAAAAAACTAAGCCTACATACGAGTGCATATTAAAAATGCAATCAAATTTTATATGCATGGGTTATTTTAGCCTATTCAATTTGGTTTTTATCAATATGCCCATGAGCAAAGCAAACGTACTTTACACAGACACCCCAATTTTTTAACAAGTGCTAGGGCATTCAAATGCTAACAATAGGTGATTTCAATAGTTTTTTGGTTTTTTTGGGACACCCTGTACTTTGGCGACCGCTTCATTATTCATCTTGTATTGCATTCGACTCGATTAAAGTTCAACGGCAAAAGCGATGATGGAGAGCGATCACGAGTCATTTTATATTAACAAGATTTTTTTAGAAAAGATGTAGATGTAGATGAGAGTGATTTTGACCCAGTGTGTAAACGATGACTTTAACGAGGCACAAGACCAAAAGAAAGACAACAATGGAATCCAAGAAAGAGCGGGTTCGAGCACACGTAAAATTACCCCGGTCAGTGACGAGGATTTGAAGAGGAGAAAACATCGGAAAAGACGAAGTCCAATACCGCGTGGTGTCTGCGAACGCTGAATGAATGGGTGAAGGAAAGAAATGCAATGAGTTCTTCATTGTGTATTTACGAACGCTATCAATTTGTAAATTTGGATTTTCTTGAGACAGACGAAGAAGAATTGTGTTATTGGTTTAGCAAGTTTATCGTAGAAGTTAGACAAAAAAAGAATCCAGGAATGCCATACCTCTATGCCAGTTCTGTGTGAAATTAAACTCGAATTTATTTTATTTTATTTTGTTATAGTGGCTAAAAGTGGCTAATCAAGGTATCTAACTCCATAGTGACCTCTTTAACAGGGTCGCTATGGAGTTAGATACCCTGAATTTTTTATTAGGTATTCAATTCTATTTATCAACCCCACTTTTCTATGGAGGGATATCAAACCCTTCCCTTGCTTTAAGAGTCTATGCCATATAAAACCCTATTGAAAACAAAGGAAACTGACTGAAATATGAACTAATACATCTTTACAAACCAGGAATGGCACCTTCAACCCGTAGTCATAGTTTGTCCCAATCAGGGAAAAATCAATCTCAGGCCAACCACTATATGGCAGTGCAGTTCTATTTGCAGCTTTTAAGTCAAGGTTGTTAACATCAAGGAGTTTCTCGACTCCTTGTATTTTGGCATTTGGTAGGATTTCACAAATCCAGCCATTAGACACAATTGAGACTTGTGCACCTGTGTCCCAAAGTAGTTTTCACCCCATTCAATGAACATTGCACTGTACATCTCTTTCCCACTAACCGTGTGATTGCCGAATCCTCTCCGGGAGTCAAGTGGCAAGCGTACACCCCATCATTACTAAAATATTTTCAATTTCTGCTTATTGAGTTCAGATATTTTTTTACGTGATGTTTTGTGTTCATTCCAGTGTTGCTGCTGGCATGACTCAGAACAGTATCTAAAGAACTTGCAGTTGCTTCACTGTTTGAATGGAGTGTTTATCTCCTTTACTTTGCAATATGTACATAAATGGGACAAATTGGTTTGCTGGGCTACCCCCTGTCCCCTGGTTGTAGCCGTCTCCCGTTTCCCTGCAATGTTTTGCACTCTCTGGCAAAATGTTTACTTGAACCACATTTAAAACAGTGATCACATACCTGTTTGCCGCATGATTTACATGAGTCACATAAACGTTTCTTTTGTTGCCTTTGGTCCTGCCAATGATTCTTAGCTGTATCACTTTGATTACTCTCGGACTTTTGGAATGCTTCTTTCAGAGATGCCAGGTCAGCCTCTACAGATTTCAAGGTTGCAGATATTTGGTCATTCTCATCCAAGTTTTCCTTTGACTTAGAGCCCTTTTCCTTCCCCAATGGTGTATCCCCAATGCCACTACAATCTTGCCCACTAATATCTATATGACTACCAATTTAGTTAACTTGAGCACTTTTCTTAGCTCCACTTGCCAACTTATTATGTCGTTCCATTTCGGCAGACACTGCAACATTAACTCGTTCCATCAATTCCTCATCAGTGATACCAGGCTTTTCCAAATACGGTCGCAGCTTGGCTCGGACAGATTCCTGTTGAATTCTTGTCTCCACAACATGTACAAATAATGACTGCACCTGATACTTGTCATATTTGACAACACTGTCCTCTTTCTGTGAGGCAAATATAACCTGTTCACGAAGATTCATCACCTCATCAGAAAATCTTGAACTGACTCTTTTGGTCTCTGACATAGACTGGTTAGCTCTCGGTATGACTCAGTTCCAGTCTTTTCTTTAAAATGGGCTCACAGAATTTGCTTTAATCGAATCAGTGACAGGTTGTCCATCATTTCGAGATATGACCAAAGTATTTGACTTGGACTGACAGCTCGGATAACGGCTTCAACGATTTCAGACTCATGGTAGCCTGCCTTAACACCAGCATCTATTTGTCGGGAAACACTGACAAAAGATAAACAATCCTTCTGTCTGTCTCCACCAACAACCCCAAAGATTTTAGAGTCCCGTTTTAATATTCTAGATAAGTCAACATTTATCTCACTTGCAGGATCTTTCGATGCTGGTTCAGTGTCTGACTTTTTTTACCTGTGCTTCATTATTGGTCTCACTACTCGTAGCAACTTCATCCTCCTCAACCTCAAGTGGTGGTGGCTCGGGGTTCACCAGGCCAAAATAGCCCTCGGGTAAAGCCTTTTTGTCCTCTGACACTCCCACACATCCAATTTTCTCTCTGACTTTTTTAGAAATTTGAATTTTCCTAAGCCCCTCCACATTCACCTCTACATGTTAGGCAAATTTACTAAGTGCTTCCACCGACAATCCACTAATTTCCGATTCGAGTCGTAGTTGTAAGTTCTCAAGTTGGTTCATATTTTGATTCATATTGTACACGAATTCCACAAGATTAAGATAGTTTACCGATCAAATCAGCAATTACGTCGTACCGACAACATCCATAGACACTCGTTCAGACTTATAATCCATTTGGACACCATATTTTAAACCCAAAATACGATAAACACGGCTCGTAGTCACGCCATATTTTTTCCTCTGTAAGTATTTCTTTGTCTGTATTTAACCCCGTTTGGGTCCTGGCAGGATCGCCAAAATGTTACGTCCCGTGTAACTTATATAATAAGTATTCAACAACGCAAAATAATAGTTCTACTAGGTTACCTGCTAGGTAGGGAATGCTGCGGAAACTTTAATTATTTTATAGGTTATTGGAAAATGACATTTATGCAACCCAAAATATATTCAGTGGGATAGTGTGCATTACTAGCCTGCCAGTACATTGCTCGGCTTGACTCAGTTTGTCTGCCAGAAGATATCATGTTTCAGACTGGCTTAAGCATAAGGGGTCAAAAGGGATGAACGTTGAACGAAGTCGAAAAGCAAATGCCTTATCAATAAGGAATAATGTTTTACAGCTACAGTGAACTCTGAAATACTCAGTTGTTGTATAATTATGTTTGTTGGAAATATTTGCTAGATCATAAACACACGAAATTTAAAACTGTCATAATTCCACCGCAAATAATGTCACGTGAACATCAGATGCGTTTTAGAACATAACATGAATATATTATGCAGCGTCTCTGTTTAACTGTGGTTTGTTAACTTTGATTATTGTTAACTATTTGCACAAATGGTAATATTGGAAAATTATTATCGACAAAACAACAAAAATGAATATATAGCATTTGATGCTCAAGTGGGGCCATTCAACATGGCCGTGCAAGTCTAAAAATGTGACGTACTTCTGGCTTCAAAACCCAACAATCCAACAATAGATGTGCTATCGAGCTTTGTGCTTTTGAATAACTACGATTTAAAAAGCCAGCCTGAAACATGATATCTTCTGAACACAAGACATAATTGGTGATGAAATACAGGTGAGGAAAGGTGCTCTGCGCATTTCCGAACGCGCATGACCACAATGCACTGCGGTTAACATTGTTTGAGATAAATTCTCCCCAAGATACATAAATTAGGTCTGCTGCTTCGCTTGCTCGGTTCCGGCTCGCTCACTCCGCAGCAATTATTCTTTTGACTCGTTTAATTTTGTTCAAATACGTACAATAACTTCAACTACACAAAACGTACAAAAAACGTGTTCTTCTTTCATCTCATATCCGGTATCACATGACACGCTGTCTCGTTTCTCCGAGGATAATATCCCCGGGCCGGTCAATACGTTCTTACATTTCACAAACGCAGTTTTTCTATTGTTATAATTTGGTTAGGCTTAGTTAAATTTAGATACAATTTTTACTTAATTTTGGCTTGTACTTTTCAGCTTGTTTATCACAGACAATATCGACTATATGTTAGAATAAACTAGACATTTTAAACCAAAAACACTGTTATTTACTAGTGAAATTCTACACACTAAAATTTGGAAATTTCATTTCGCACCCCGTTACTGTGGACTCTCGGTATTACGGACACTAAATGGCCGTCCCAAGGGTGTCCGCTATAACGAGAGTTGACTGTAATACACAACAGGCTTTAGGAGTGGGTCCACACGACAAGGTGCGTGTCTTTATTTCAACTTCTCTTATATAAATTGCTCGGTGAGTAATGTATTCTTAAATTTACGGATGTCACTGTTTTAGTGCTTTAGGTATAACTTCTATTTACTATTAACTTTATTTACTTTTAGCATTGTATTAACTTTAGCGTACGGTCTATCGAATACTGACAAAGCCAGAGTTGACAATTCTTGCGAGAATTGCATACTACATATATCAATGGTTTAAAAAAAATTAACCTTTGTTCACTGTGATTATTTCATAAAACAGTTATCAAATGGTTTTCTGCGCGTGATAGCGTGCTCCAAGAACTTGGCATTTTGCTCGACCTTCGGAAAGCACGAAAAACACTCACCTGCGGCACATGTATTTTTCCGCTGCCCGAAAGTCTCAATAAATTCCACGTGCATGGATCTATTCTACACGGTAAACCATTCGGTAGTTCAGATATTGAAAGGTTAACGGATTAAACGGATTAAAGGATTGCACGAGCAAGAGCGCGATCAACACTGACTTTAAATTGATAGTAACACTTTGATGCAGCCTGTGTTTGACAAAAACAATCTAATATACAGTATGCATCTATGTCTAATTATACTTTACACGGGCTAAAACGTTTGGTGAAGATCACTGCGTGTTAGCTATAGAGTTGGAATCACTTTCATTTCACTTGTCTTCAAGGAGTAGTAATGCCCTTTAAAGTGGTACCAGATTACTCCATCTGCAAAAGATGTGATGTTGCCAGCAAGATAATGACCATTCAAATTTGAATGATGACATTCATTATACCACCAAGCACCATTGTACTTTTGAGCGCAGTTCTCATGTGCATCAACGTCATTATCGACGTCTTTAGTTGTGAATTTCATTCCATTATGTCGCTCCATTGAATCTCCTGCGTCACCTATAAAATTGGCACAACTTCAAACACACACGTTTATATAATTTATGTCGATTCAAATACACCCTTCTTATAATGGCGGAACTAGCAAAGGCCTGGAAACTATTGTGCATGGAAGCGAGGTCACCCAGTCAAAACATTAAACAAAATGGCATCGAATTACTCAAATATATCTGAAAGTAGTAATGTGCATGTGGTTGTTCTTTCAGAAGATGATATTCCGGGTTCGCCTCTTTCTGGCCGTAAACCAGAAGAGCTAAGAAATCAAGAGCTGCTATTTTGGCTTAAATGTCGTGGGGACAATGGGAAAGGTCTTAAAACAAAAGCTCAGTTAGTAAAAAGGTATGGACTAGCTATGGTAAAAATTGATAAGCTTTACAATTTTGATTTTTTTTTATGCACACAATACATGACGATTCTGTGGAATGACATTAAATTTTGCTTATTCAATAGCGTAAACGAATACATCAGAACTAGTTGCGACAAAAATATTGTAGACTCAAGTCCACATAAAGTGTACAGCCGAAGGAAGGAAAGCGAAAATCAACGCAAAGAGCTCTACAAACCGAAGCGAAACTGCAAAAGAGCGTGTAAAATTTCCTGACAATGAGAATGTATGGTCTTCGTCGCTTGATGCCATGCCTTCGTTTACGAGAGCGCACATGGACAACCACAAGTCTGGCAAAAATGTAGGCAATAAAGAACATCGTTCAATACCAACTGGGTTGAGAAAGGCTAAAATGTTCTTAGAAGACGAATATTTAGAATCAATTCGTTGTTCTCAAGACCAAAGTTACTTTTATGTCAAAGCGAATTGCTGCCACAGCTTTCGAAAAAACGATCTCCCACACAGTTTAAAATTAGCATTGTGTAGCATTAAGTAGACAGCAATAACTGTTCCTGTGTGGCAGGTAAAGTTGGCTACTGTAATCACATATTAGCCCTAATGTTCAAACTTTGTAAGTTCTCACTCCTCGGATGTAAGTTTACCGAAGATCTTTCCAGTGACCCAGACCAACAAGCAAAATTGACCTGTACCTCACAATTGCAGAAATGGCACAAGAAAGGTGGGGAGCCAATATCTGCCCAGAACCTGTGATGGAAATGGTTATTAACAAAACTAGGCTTGATGAAGAACGGGCTAGATGTGGAGTGAAATGCAATTTGTATGAGGCAAGAATGAAGGTGACTCATCAGTAAAACTGATGAACAGAACTTAAAAACTGAACTCTCAAAAATAAACCCAAATGTGGAATTTTCACAAATGCTAGTTGATGAAGACGAAGCAAGGCCAACCGTTCAAACAAAATTTGGCCATTGTGTTGTTGGATCTTATTTATCCTATCAAGTTGGATTTACAGAATCAAACTTCAAAGCTACAGTAGACGTTCATTGTATACCACGACTATCAGTTCCAAATAAAGAAAATGAACTTAACTGCCCCAGGCTCCCAATGAGGAATTTTTGTGACAGTGACACGGTAGTGCCAACGACTATATGAGATGATGAAAGAAAAATGTAATTTCTAAACTTATTGTAATTGAAGATGACATCAACAAAATTGAAATTAAGACAAGGAAACAATCAGAGTGTGACAAGTGGATAGAGGAAGGGAAAGCTACGATTTACTGCATCCAAATTTGATTTAATTTCAAAGAGGCGAAAAAGCCACAACACATTTGCAGAGTCATTGATTAATCCTAAGAACATTACATCGAGAGCGCTAAGTCATGGAAAGATGTTTGAGTCCGTTGCATTGATGGAATATCACAAGGTCATGCACAAAAGGAGATTACCTGTTCAAGTTTTACCTTGTAGTTTTGTTATAAGCAAAGAGTATCCTATCCTCGGTGTTTTTCCAGATGCACGAGTTGTTGATCCTGGATGCAAAGACCATTTTGGCCCAGCAGGAGTGAAATGTCCATACACAAAATTTCATGTCTCCCCCTATATACCTGTTCAGATCCTACTTTCTGTATGGAAAAAACAAGTGACAATGAATGCTGCTTAACTCACACCCTTACTATGCCCAGATTCAAAGGCAAATCGGTGTGACAGGAGCAAAGTGGTGTGACTTTATTTTATATACAAATGTAGGTTTATATATTCAAAGAATTCCTTTTGAATTCTCCTACTGGAGTTGCTAAAGCATAAACTTTATATTTATTATTTTAAAAATTTTATTCAGTTTGCAGCTGTTGAGGTATGCAAAACAAAAACATTGCAGGATATATATTCCTAAAACCACTATCCATGGTGATAAGTTGATATATATAACTTGACATACAAACTGATATATTTTATCATTGCATCATTAATACATGTATATGATATCAGAAATATTGATACATACGTGTTGTACCGGCCATGTGACCTGCCATATATATAAATATATATATCTATTATATGAGTATACAGATTTACGTGTAGTATTCAACTGAAATAAAACTCGTATTTCACTGCATACTGTATTTTTCACATGTGAAAAAAGTCGTATGAGCGTTTTGATTGGCTGACATTTTCTTACCAAAAATTTAACGCCTGTTCGTAGGCTAATGTAAACATGGAGTTCGATTTTGTCAACTTACTGAGGAGAGAGATTTATGATATCATAATGTCTGCAAAAAATGTCGAAAGATCATGAAGAAATGCATTTGTGGTTTTATTAACATGAAATAAACCTCACGGTTGTATTTTCTGCACGAAAACAAATCGTTAAATGGTAAGAAATTTTGTTTTTATATTTCGCTTGTATTTTGTTGTCCGTCAGTATATCAAATATTTGGTATCTCTATGCTCATCTTTACACTCATATAATAAACAATTTACTTCATGTATAGTTCGTTTGTACGATTTTTATTATTTACTCGTTGTGAAGGCTCGCTAAACTCACTCGTTCGCTGCGCCCACTCGTTCGTTTAACGATCTTTCACAACTCGGGAATAAAAATCGTTCGCACTCACCAACTATGAAGTAATCTATATATATATATATATATATATATATATATATATATATATATATATATATATATATATATATATATATATATATATATATATATATATATATATATATATATATATATATATATATATATATATATATATATATATATATATATATATATATATATATATATATATATATATATATATATATATATATATATATATATATATATATATATATATATATATATATATATATATATATATATATATATATATATATATATATATATATATATATATATATATATATATATATATATATATATATATATATGTGTGTGTGTGTGTGTGTGTATATATATATATATATGTATAGGTTATCATATGAGAGGCGAGGTGATATCAGTTTTATCGCTCGAGAGACGATATCATATTATATATATATATATATATATATATATATATATATATATATATATATATATATATATATATATATATATATATATACATATATATATATATATATATATATATATATATATATATATATATATCTATATATATATATATATATATATACATATACATATATATATATATATATATATATATATTGAAGAAGAAAAGACAAACTTGAATTACTTCATAAATTTTATTCACTACAATATTGTTTCGTATGGCAAGCAAGGCTTGCCACACTCGTCAGGTGAAAATCGCGTTTGTTATTGCTTCTAGAGACACTTGAGACGTTATATATTTACATGGTTAGCGTTGGTGAGATGTTAGGTTTAGAATTACAGTAAAGACGGATATCTATTGGCTAGAGAGAAGGAATTTCTTCCGATGTCTGCAGGCAGACAATAGTTCATTTCTAGAGTTGAGCGAGCAGAGTTCTGGATGGTATATGATTATAAATTTCTCGTGCAAGCATAGATTGCAACGTTCAGTAATGTTTGAGTAACTCCTACATTTTTTAATAATGTTCCATTTGAGCGAATAGTCAACGTTCAATTCCTTTAGCTGCCAGATGTGTTTGCTGAGCGCGGTTGAATGTCTGTGTTTGGCATTTCTGAATGAGTTAGTGTGGTTGTTATATCTGGTTTTGAAACTTCTCTCCGTGTGTCCGACATAGCTTTTCTCATCACCGGTGTCTTCTCTTTTCACGATCGCTTGATAAACAACGCTCTCGGTTAGACATTTACCAGATAGCGGACAGGAATCTTTGTGTCGGCAGTTGCATTCTTTGGCGTTGTTGGTTTCTGGTTGAGTGTGCTTTGCGATAACTGATTTGTTGTGGGTGGAAATGAGGTTGTGCATGTTTGGCATGCAGCTGTAGCTCAATTTAAGGGTATTCCTGTTGAGTATTTTGTGTAGGGGGTGGCTTAGTGGGAAGCACTCGTCGATTGCTTTCAGGAACTTGTGGCCGATATTGGTGGCTACATTTGCGCTATATGGGGGATTAAACCATATTACTTTTCTCGAACGGGTGCGTTTTTGCTTTGGTGTTTCTGGGTCGTAATGAAAATTAAATTCGTATCCGCTCTTTGACAAGGCATCTAGGTATGGTGGACATGCTGCTTCAAAGGACTGCTTATCCGAAGATATATGTGATAATCTGCGATTGATTGCTTCGGGAATTCTACGTAATACGGATGGTGGATGGTTGCTTTGGCGAATCACGTACTGCGGGGTATTTCCAGGTTTCATGTAGGGTTTGTAGGATGTGGAACGTAGGTCTAATGTAACATCCAGGAAGTTCACGCATTTCTTATTCGCTTCAATGGTAAGCTTGAGGTTATGGTCGCCAAATACTTTGCAAATGTGCTTCTTGATTGCTTCGATTTCTCTTGGCGGTTTATTGAATGCTGCTAAGCCGTCATCTCTGTAGAGGCCGATGTCATTGCCGCACACAGGTGTTATTTTGGATAGCAGGAAAGAACCTACTTGTTCGCATGTCTCGGCGCCGTCAAAGCTACCCATGGTTACGTCGAAGAGCGAGCTGGATTGCTTCTTAGACCATGCTGAATTTCTGTTGAAAAGTAGGGACTGTTTTGCTTGCACAATGATGGATTTCTCTTCTTCTGTTATCGAGTCGTACAAGGAGGCGAACTCTAGGGCTTCTTTAAGTAAGTCTTCCGAAATTGATGGGTAAAAGTCCACTACATCGAAACTGATGAAAGAGCGAGCAGGTTTATCTGGCAGGTTATTAAACCACTCAAGGACGGAATCTGTGTTTTTCCATTGGTTTAATTTTGTAGATTTCACGATTTCGGAATTGATCCTTTGAAGGATTTGTCTGCTGATGATGCCGATTTCCGATTTTGATGGGTTTATCAGCCTACAGGTTGGATTGTTGTCAAAGTTCGGTTTGTGATCTTTCAACGTTATAAACGAGTCCTTATTTGCCAGTGAATCAATACGGTTGTCTAGGCCGAGCTTCTGTGCTATTTTTTTCTCTTTGGAAATTATTTTGCGTGCGGTATTCGGTGGGGCTTTCTTATAAACTTTTGTGATGGCATTGTCGAGCAACTTGTTATAGGCGGAGGTATCCAATCGATAAAAATTTGTCATCTTGTCGGCGGCTATGAGGAGCTTGTCATCGTTCTTGATCCTGGTCAAGTCCTGTGCTAGGTCTTTCTGAAATGTGTTATCGACTTTTTTGAATTCAATGTTTTGAATAATTGTGAGCATTTTACTTTATATTGTGAGCATTTTAGGAGTTTCTCAAACATTACTAAACGTTGCATTCTATGCTTGCACGAGAAATTTATAATCATATACCATCCAGAACTCTGCTCGCTCAACTCTAGAAATGAACTATTGTCTGCCTGCAGACATCGGAAGAAATTCCTCCTCTCTAGCCAATAGATATCCGTCTTTACTGTAATTCTAAACCTAACATCTCACCAACGCTAACCATGTAAATATATAACGTCTCAAGTGTCTCTAGAAGCAATAACAAACGCGATTTAATTTCACCTGACGAGTGTGGCAAGCCTTGCTTGCCATATGAAACAATATTGTAGTGAATAATATTTATGAAGTAATTCAAGTTTGTCTTTTCTTCTTCTCTACACGCTCTACTACGGTATTGAGCACTCTATTTATATGATTCAAAGCTGGATATTTGTCTATATATATATACACACACACACAAACACACATATATACATATACATATACACATATACACACACATATATATATATATATATATATATATATATATATATATATATATATATATATATATATATATATATATATATATATATATATATATATATATATTCACTACGGTTGATTTTGTGACTTTAAAGTACAGATTGGCACACAGCAGTGACTTGGCATCGCCTTTTTTCTTTTTATGTAACTTATAATTATGTATAATTACTTCTATGATAAGCGTTCGAATTAAGCACCGCTCATAATATTTGTTGTATTGTTTTTGCAAAATGACTGGGTGATCTTGCTTCCATGCACAATAGTTTCCAGGCCTTTGCTAGTTCCGCCATTATGAGAAGGGTGTATAGGCCGGGTGTATCTGCGTTTCAACTTTTACCTGCATGTGCAAAAGCGTCGACAGCGCAAATTTCGAAACCGTAGACAGTCAGTCGCATCATTAATGGTCAGTCGAATCTATAGTTTAATGGTCTGTGGCATTATTGATCTCGACCTCAAGTCTATTTGTCTGATAAAACAAATAGATCTTTTAAATTTTAAAGAATCGAATCCCTGACCCAAACCCTAAACCTAACCCTTACAAAAATCGTATAAAGTTAAAAAATATAAAAAAAAAGGTTTCACGAACTTTAAAAATAAAAAGGACTCGGATGGTATTCGAACCACTGACTAATCTATTAGAAATCGCACGCCAAGACGACAGAGCTCACAATGAGCAAGCGGCTAGCCGTCGAAACAATTTCTATTAATAGTAAAACTTCATCTAATTGACACAAGAGGAATATGGAAACGAGATCAATGATACAACTGACCATTAATGATGCGACTGACTGTCTACGGTTTCGAAATTTGCGTCGACGACATTCTACTCCTTGGAGTTAAATAAACCCGCATTTGATTCCTCAGTGTTTGATTCACTTCACAGCTTAATGATTTTTTCTGAAATTTTTCTGATTTTTTCTGAATGATTTTTGCTCTAATTTTAAGCATTACGAGATATTTACTCACTAAAAGAATAAAAAATATTTCAGATACATTTTTACCTGTGTATTGGCCAACATTCAGAATGTAATCCTCGGTTTCATTCCCCACAAAAAATGTTTTGAATATTGCATATCTTCTTTCGTTTTCAAAACTTTCAAGATCAACTCGTAACACGTTTTGACCACTCGCTGTCAAACGGTGAATCTTGTCTAAACCTAACCAAAATTCCCCAGTCAAATTTCCGAAGCCATTTTTGTAATCAGACCACTCTCTGTAAAAATCCTCAGATCCATCTATACGCATCTGGAAAATTGTCCAACCCCTCCCTGGGCTCGACGTCATATCACATCTCACACGGAAAGCACCTCTTTCATCAGGATCGATTGTATACACACCCGTGATTCGTTTGCCTGAGTTGTATAAAGCATCACAACTTTTCTCTGGAAAACAAATTCAGACTGATGATTTTTCAGTCTTAATAATTAATTAATCAATTAATTAAATTGTCATCTACAAAAAATATAACACCAACCTTCACGAATTATGCAGCTTTCATTGAATACCTACACGAGAGACATAAGAACATTCAGCTTGTGCTACGCCAAGTTAATATTTTGAAATCGCGTATAATAAAACAAGATTATGTTTTTAGGGGAAAAAATTAAAAGCGTTGGCAATTGCTTGTTCGCTATTAGAAAATTTTACATAGATTATGAGGTTGCGTTGAGAAACTTGTTTTGAGAACGAAATTTCCACTAGGTTCTTTACTTCTTTTAATTATGGTGAACGATCCCAGAGCGTCTCATGAACTCGTGCATTTTGTTGACGATTCCACAATGTGAGAAGAATTGCACAAAGGATCTACATGCATCTCAACTTTACCCGTGAAGGAATGCGAGGAATGGATATGCAAAAATAACATAAAATTGCACGCCTTAAAGACGAAAATGCCGCTAACGTCTCCTCTATTTCACCTTCTCATCCATCAATAATTTTCATCATCAACAACCAAACCACAGAATAGACATAAACAGAAGGGCCACTCAGCAGTGCAACATGTCTCCCTATTTTTATGCAATTGACTGGCCAGAATAATGGCGGAACGACCTGTTCAGCGTTCCTATTGGCCAGAAAAGGCAATTGACTGGCCAGAACCTGCATAATAACATGCGTAATGCGACATGCGTGGAGACACAAACTTCAAAGGTTCCGACTCGAGTGGCCCTTCTGTTTATTTCTATTCTGTGACCAAACCAGCAACATCACTAAACAGGCCAAGTTATTAGGCCTTACTTTTGAGCTTGTGCGACCTGAAATGGATGTAAATTTCATGCGCAAAAAGAAACTGCTCGGAAGAAATGCTATCCCAGCTATGTCCTAGTCAATGTTTATTGCACTTGTGTACGCATGTGAAGTGTGCCAGTACAACCTTCCAGTATATCTCAGCAAACAAATCTATCAGCTCCAGAAAAGAGCTTTCCGAATAATTTATTCCTCTTTTACCAATGACTAAGCTATGCTCGGCGGTGAAGCCAGTCAAGCCAACCTACACCATAGCAGGAAATGATGCAGAACTTCTCCAGGGTCAGAACTGATCGTTTTAATAAAAGTTTTATTCCGTCTGTAGCAATATTGTTTGTCATAGTTTAATTTTAACTTTGTCTTTACATTTCATATGCTATATGCGACTTATTCATCTTTCTATTGTTGTAAGTTGACATAACTTCTAGTTTCTTTTTTATATTTATAATTGAGTGCATGCATTAGACATTAAGCTTTGTTTTACAACTATTTTAGTGCTGTAGATTTTTAAAATTGTAAAACCAATGTGACTCAGTTTTGAACTGCCAAAGTGGTTCTTAGTTGCAATTTGGCTTAACTTAAGTTAAATAAACATGTTACTAATACTGCATAACTCTTGTCATGTAACAAGGGTTTAGTTTTCACCCTATGTGAATTTGACCCTAAACAAATACAACAATAATATTTCAATTAATTAATATAGCAAATGATGTCAGTCCCCTGTGTGCCATATCAATTTTTACTTTTCAAATCTTTTTTACAATAGGTTAATGACAGCAATGCGCCCCACCTGCATGTTTTTTAACGACAACAGAACCCTTATATCATAAAGCTTTGAGAAATTGCGCCGCAAAATGGTGCTATGTTCATAAAAAAGATCGTAGTAACAACATGGGTAGTTAAATTGACTCTCAATAGTAACACACGTCTACGCAAATTATTCCAGCTTAATAAAAATCAAATATTCTCCATATGCATTATACGCACAATACAAGTCACCTAAACAACAGCATGCTTCATCGAAGCGATTGCAATACCATACTCTCAAAAGCTACATGAACTGACCAATGATCTCCATTTCCCTGTAGCAAGAAATGCTTCTGGGGCGTGTAAATAATTGAGGGCCTGTTCATATGGGAAGAAGTTTTCCCGGTTAGCGAAAAAACATTTCGACAAGTTTACAAGCGAGATCTCTACGAAAATAGTATGAAAAGTTACCTTGCGTTCATATGAGACGAAAAGTTTTCCCGTTAACCGAGATCTCGCTTGATGACAGGCGAGATTTTGGTGACCGAGATAATTTTTATCCCATATGAACACAACTTTCCCACTTAGCGGGAAAACTTTCTGTTTACACTTTACAAAATCTACATCACCGCGGGAAACTTTACCCGGTAAGCGGGAAAACATTTCTCCATATGAACACAACAACATTATTTGACCTGTCAAAATGTTTCCTCGGGAGCTGAGATAACTTCTGCCCATATGATCAGGGCCTGAGTAAGCTATATATCTTCGATGTTAAGTAACAATTCATCATCTTGACCACTATTATTGCTGCTATTCTGATTCCATGACACTCAGTTGTAATTTTCTTTCAATCTTTCATTATCGAGATGTAAAAAACGAACGCACTTGTCATTATTACTTTTTCAACCATAATATTTACTACAAGTACTGAAATTTCTTACAACATCAAGCACTATCTACGACCAGTATGCGACTAAAAGTATTTCTTTCCTGAAAGAATTTTCTCAACCCAATCCCTTAATCGTTGCAAAATTCTGCAAAATTAATTTCCTTTGTCTGAAAGACAATCTTATATACTGTACTTATACGCAATTCTTCAATATCTCAACTTGGTGCAATATAATTTGAATTTTGATTTATGAAATATGAAGCGGGAGGGATATAGCTTGGGAAAGATTCAAATCGTTGTGATAACGAGCATAGGTTATAACTAATATATTTATTTTATCGCTGAATTTTAAGCCAAGATAGTTTTGCTAGCAAATGACTATTTATATTTATAGTGATTAACCTAATTAAACTGAGTATTTTAATAAATCTTTTCACTGATAGTCTAGCTGTATATTTTTGGCAATTATAAAATTTGGTTCCATTGGAATCTTAATCCGTGCATATGTAAGTACTACAGTAACAATAACAACGTATTTCTTTTACAGTATGCGCCATAAACAGTAAAAGAATAGTCATGGCTGAAAAAAATTAGGCATCAACGCAGTTACTGATCTTACCTTCTCTGGCTTGGTAAAATAGGCATGATCATAGGAAGCGTTTCCTTGAAGCAAGTTCTTAGATGTGTTGTACGCAAGGTTATGCAGCATTTCACACTTTGGTTCATCCTTTGATGTTGGTGTCTTTTTAAAATTGACAGATCTACAGCAAGGCTCTTTGTAACAGTCCAAAAGACATTCCATAAATTGAGAAGCATTTGTAGTCATAAAAATCGTTGTGTCAAGTCTGAAGTCTGCATGTGTGAGAGAACAAAATATTAATTCAGTCTATGAATTTATTGCGGAAATAAGATATTTCCTAATTATTAGATAAACGTTTGTACTATAATTCAAAGCACTACATGAATCTTATGATTTAAAGGTTTTATCCCTGAAATGAAATAAAGTGAAAATCAAAACCGATTCAAAATCTTCTAAGGTTTTTTCCACTCATATGCGGCCTATATTACGCTAATTGTTCATTATGGATGTTCTGCTCAGTCTTAGGAAAAGAAAAAAATCATTCATCTGAATTTGAAAGTTAAGTAAAATGAAGCCATACGATTTCCACTTGACGGATGAGAAACAATTGCTGCCCTGCCAACTCCAAACAATTTTTTTTTAATTTTGCTTAAAGCACATCAACTTTAATTACCGTGACGTGCCGCTTGGCCAGTATTGTGTTTGTCATTATTATCCCCGTTAAATGCGTTAATTGCTGAACAAATGAAGAAACTGATATGGGTGTAAAATATTGTGTGTTACGCCGCGATCAGGACATCAAAGGATTGTATGAATCACTAGTATGTTGATTCACAAATCTGTCAATCATGCAATTTTTTCATCCGTGTGTTTAAGTTTGCTGGACATTGATTATTTTTTAAGCATTGTTTTAAATAATTTTAGATATTCAGGGTCGGCAGAAGCTGGTTGGTAATCTGTTGATATTTTGTCGCCCACACGATGAGAAATAGTATTATTTACTAATTAAGCAATTTCAAATATAATTAACACTTGTTTACTGTGCGCAAGTGAAACAGTATGTTTTGTGATAAATGTCCTTAATCAACTTTAGAGTACTACAGGCCACTACAATATGTTTTTTAGATATGCACATTTGTAGATATGTACTAAGTACAACTTAAAACGAGGTAGCTACACTTTAAAATCGAATAAAACAGTTTTCTTTTTTCTTTTTATACCCAAATAGACAATAGCAAACATACAAAAAAATAGAATTATAACTAAAGATCTTTACCTTCATAGCTTGCATGAAAGCAGAAGTCCATCGGTGGAACTGTCTGTTTTTGTGCATCCGCCAGAATTGTTGAGAGCCAGAAAAAGAGCAACCAGTTGAGCATGTTACCCATCCTTGTTTAGCTGACGAAACGTTTCTCTGAGCTAGTGCGATAAATATACAAGAATAATTTCATCTCAAGATCCAATCAAATGAAAATAACTGAATTGATACAGCTAATCCGCGTCGAGTTTTATTGTTTCGATTTCAAGAAAAAAGCTTCTCAAAAGTAAAAATATTTATACAGCAATGCTGGAAAAAGGTTATGTTAAATATAATTTTTTTAAAATACAAATATTTTAACAACTATAATAGCTTACAGAAAATTACTAGAGAAAATTGGCGAACTACCGCATAATTGTTTTGGAAATACTGATAAAACACAGATTTACTCAAAATGAATTTAAAAAAGGTCTAAAAAATAACTCTCTATCTTGCTTTGTGGTTACATCATTCTGTAACCACGTGTTTGATTTCAAACCAAATTTCACTCATGAAACCAGTGAAATTACAATTCCAGATCAAAATCATTACCCTCGAAGATCTGTTCACAGGTATGATAATGGATTTTTAAGTAAATATGAGCTATTTTGTTATGTCTTATTGTATTTCGTTGGACTGATTAGCGACGAAAACCTGACCTTCTTATTTTGACAAAGTATCAAATAAACATGCTAAAAAGATTCCCTGAATAGAATATGGAATGGCATTATTAAATGGGAGGTGCCATGATAAAAACTAACAATGTACATTTTAAGATGATATTTAACAATGGCTATTAATGCTAAATAAATTAGTTAAGGACTTCCTGGACACTATTCTGATGATTAATTCTGATTACCAGGCTGCAAGCTTCATTTGCTATATCGTAAAACAAAGCGTAACAATGTGTAAAAGCAAAATTTCTGGATATGATCACGTGCGAAATTGTCAACACTCATCACAAAAATTGGCAAATTCGTGGTTGGGGAAACATTGGAAAAAATCTTGGCGTGCGGTTGTTATCAAAGTTGACTTGGAAAAATCAAGTATGTCATCAAACGGCGAAAGTGAATAAGTTTCCCAAATATATTAGAAGAAACATATTTTCGTGAGAAATACTACAACAATATTATCCCATTTTGGCTTTTTCTAGCAAGTTTAGAGCAACCAACCACACACTTGGACTTGACACAAAAAGGCGTTACTATAAATACATGCTAAATCTACCGCTTAGCAAATTAATTAAGATAAACAGTAATAAGCTCGACTAGATAATAATAATTACAATTATAATAATGATAATAATAATAATAAATGATAATAATAATAATAATAATAATAATAATAATAATAATAATAATAATAATAATAATAATAATAATAATAATAATAATAATAATAATAATAATAATAATAATAATAATAATAATAATAATAATAATAATAATAATAATAATAATAATTATAATAATAATAATAATAATAATAATAATAATAATAATAATAATAATAATAATTATAATAATAATAATAATAATAATAATAATAATAATAATTATAATAATAATAATAATAATAATAATAATAATAATAATAATAATAATAATAATAGTAATAATAATAATAATAATAATAATAATAATAATAATAATAATAATAATAATAATAATAATAATAATAATAATAATAATAATAATAATAATAATAATAATAATAATAATAATAATAATAATAATAATAATAATAATAATAATAATAATAATAATAATAATAATAATAATAATAATAATAATAATAATAATGATAATAGTAATAATAATAATAATAATAATAATATTAATAATAATAATAACAATAATCCGCTACAACAAAGTAAAGGTTACAGGATGGGAGAACCTGGGAATAGAGAAGTGAGCAGGACGCATAGCCTCTTTGTAGATGACCTGAAACAGAACCAAGAAAATCACAAAGCCTTTAAAGACCTGAGCGAAATCACTGTCCAGGCAAGTCATCATATTGGAGCATGCTACGGAGTGTCAAAATGTGCGGAGATAGTATTCGAACGTGGAAAGATGGTGAAAGAGGAAGGACTACCTGTCCTTAATGAGCGTATGGAGACCATGGATCCGGATGAAAATGAAATATATAAATTCTTAGGCTTCGAGCAAGCTGATGGAATAAAGACCAAAGTTGTATTCGAACGTGTTAAAAGAGAGGTGGGAAAAAGAGTCAAGATGTTAGTCAACATTGAATTGAATGATTCAAACCTTATCTCTGCAATTAATGTCAAGGTAATCCCTGTTGCCGCATACGCGATGAATGTATGCAAATTCAGTAAAGGGGAATTGAACGAGTTGGACCAAATCGTTAAACGAGAACTGCGATCAAAACAAATGTTGGGAAAACAGGCAAGCGACGAGAGACTATACCTGAAAAGAGAAGATGGGGGAAGAGAATTAAAATCAATGCGAGATGTATATAAGGAAACAAGGTTGCGTGTAGCGTGCTACATGTCCAAGTCAGAAAATAGGTGGATCCAAGCTGCCTGGAGAAGGGAAACACTACACAGAGACAGACGTATGTTCTTGAGCTCCGTAATTTAATAAGTTTATCGAGATTTTACTACACTTTTATAATGATTAATGAAGAGAAAAACGTTGGAATTAGCCTGCTACATGATCTGGCTATCAGCCTCAAAGGGAAGCTTGTATGGACTTCGTCTTATGAAGCTTTGCAAAGTTTCGTCAGGGAAGCATTAAATTTGTCTGACGGGAATTGGTCAACACCAGGAGGACATGCAAAGCTCTACCAAGAAGAGGATATAGCTCTTAAATGGTACTCGGACACTAAATCGATTATACTTAGTGGCAAACTTGCTAAAGAATACGAAGAGAAGCTAAACTCCATGGCTTCTATATCACAGGAGTTAGCAAGCGGGAATTTGCCTTTTGACAACCGTACGGATAAAGCCGTCGTGGGAGTTCAAACAGCAACAAGCGGCTGGGACAGTTCCCCAGAGGCCTCTTTCAAACATCTAGAGAGCCGATTACTAAAGTTATTTGAAGACTTTTTAGAAAATACGCTAGCTATTAACAACACGCTACTCGATCACACCAATCAACTTAACGGCCTCAAAAATGATGAAAAGGTCAAGTTATCTGCGTTAGAAAAAGAAAACCATGAACTTAAAGTCGAGAACAGTGCCTTGGAAGAGAGAATAAACAACTTAAGTTACATTCTGGCCGACCTTCAAGGCAAGGTTAAACACGCCGAAGAAGAAAAGGCAAGCCTAATCACAGTCATTAGACTATTGAATGATAATCAGGTGCCTAATGATCGCGTTGTGGAACAAATTGATGCTAATTTAGCAGACGATCAAGATCAACTAAATCGAACTGGCGAATATTTACAGCCAAATATACCAGTGAAAAATTCTTTTATGGTTCTTAACGTGGAAGAATCTAACACGGTAAATGATGAGCCCTCAATTAGTGTGTACTCTAAACAGCAACATTCTATTCAAACGAAAAACGGGCCTACTAGCAAGCAAAATGCCAGTCAATCGAATCATCCGACTAAAGGGCATGAGAACCAGACGAAGGGAAAAGTTGGCCAGAATACGAAGGATAAACAAGAAATTCCACAGAATAATAAGGATCAGAACAAGCGGAAAATAATTATTGCTGGAGACTCTATCATCCAACACGTCCATGGCTGGGAACTTTCAAATGAAAATTGTAATGTGGCAGTCAAATCCTTTTCTGGTAGCAAGATTGAAGATATGCAAGATTACTTAAAGCCACTCATACGTAGAAAACCTGATGAGATAATCTTGCACATTGGAACAAATAATATCAGAGATTCAGCTTCTGACCCACAGACGCTGGCTGACGGTATTGTAAATCTTGCTGATCTAATTAATAGTAGCTCTCCATCAACTCAAATATCTATTTCAGGTTTAGTAACACGGAGAGACAATTCTACTTTTGTTTCTAAAATTATTGATACGAACAAGCGATTAAAGGCCATTTGTGTAAGCAAAAAATGGTCCTTCATTGATAATAGTAATGTGAACTTATCCTGCCTAAATCGTCGCGGGTTACATTTAAACCGTAATGGAAGTAGTTTACTTAGTAGAAACTTTTTAAATCATATCTCAAATTGACGTTTAACTCAGGATAGCGATGTCGATAAAATTCAGTTGAATGAGTCTGGCTTTCCCAAGGTCAAAGGCTTTAAGATGGCCATGCTCAATATTACCAGTTTGCCAAAGCATATGGACGAGATTTGTGTTTTACTTGCTACAAAAAATTTTGATATTTTAGCTTTAAACGAAACTAGACTAGATCACTCTATTCCCGACGACTTAGTAAATATTCCAAATTACGACATTATTCGTAATGATCGTAATAGAAACGGTGGTGGTGTCTGCATCTATGTTAGAAATAAGATAAGTTATATATTGCAATCTAAGTCATATTGTACCTGACACTTTGGAAGCTGTGGTTATTGAGATTCATAAACCTAACTCAAGACCTTTTATTGTTTCCACAATATACAGACCACCTAACAGTACTGTTGATATTTTTGCAAAAATTGACTATTTCATTAGTACGTTTGATTGTGAGCATAATGAATTCTATCTACTTGGCGATTTAAATTGCAATATGTTGGATACATCAAGTCATGCATTGCTCTATGCCGCTAAATCTATTTTAATGACTAATCCCACTCGAACTTAACCTGCTATTTTGATATACCGGTAATATCTAATGACTCATGATCAATTCTTACTTTGAAATATTGTTTTTCTAACTCTTTTACTATTTGTCCCTTCTTTTTAAATTTTTACCGTTTGTAATATAATACTCAGTTATCATGTATATGTAGATACAACTTATGTTTACTCATTGTATATAGCTCTAATGATGTGGAGATGTAGCAACGAAACGTTAGCAAATGAAATTTAATATTAACTTAAATTGTTAGTCATGCATGCATTTAAAATTACTTGTTGGACATTAATATTCATATTCAGATCACGCTTTCCACCTGGTATTTCATTTGCTACTATCCTAAAAATAAAACGATGATCATACAATGCTCGTCAGACCATGCAGTAGAATTATATCTTATTTCAACTTGTTCCAGCACTTGCGTGCCTAAATTGTTTAAAGTACCGCATGCGCTCTCAACATGCCCAGCTGTTCGAAGAAGCTAGCATGAGGAAAAATGTTCAAAAATATGTTTTGAGCAGAGTGCAAGGTCAAGGAACAAATACAATGCACTTTTGAATCAATATCAACTGAAAATATAGCATAGATTTACTCGCAATTTGCGCTGTATCATAAACTGAACTGCAATCCTGCGAAAATTGATCATGACTTTCTAAGAATAAACAACATGAAAGATTATAAAAGTTGAATGTAAAAGCTTGGTGGCTTGGTGGGATCAGCAAGTTATACGGCTGTTAAAATTGCAACATTTTTCAAATTGCCTACCAACAATTCAAGTAGATGTATAAAAATTTAGAAAAATCCGGTTTTTTCACGGTTAAATTTGAGTTTATTATACGCAATACTTACACTAAACAGAGTTTGTACGATTTTAACCGTTACTTAACGATCCGCCGGATAGGAAATTTATATACGGTGCAGAGAGCTAAACGCCGTTTAATACGACCGGCGCCAGAGTAATGTAAGGTTTTTAATCATAAATATTCTTAATTCCAAAATCAACGAGCAATTAATGCATGCGCATGCTATGAGTGCGATACACTGAGTTCTGAGATCGTATTAGTATTGAGCACGATTGTTAGTTCAGTCGTCACTGCTAACGTCATTTGTGTAACATGACCACCAGAAATTCGGGAGTCTCAGTTCACTCGTCGACTAAAATCGAGAAAGCGACGAGCGAACGCAAATTAAGTAGAAAACAACATGCCATGCGGGCGTTGTTTAATTTCGAACACAACGATGCAGTAATCCACCTATACGACCCTCATGTAATATGATACCCCACGTGTCAAAAATAGCATTTACTCGGACAAACATTGCGCTATTTAGTAGATACTATTACACGAAGGCATAACTAGCGAGCAAAGTTTGGTTTTTTCCCGTTTTTACGATAGAAACTGGAGAAATTGTTGAAATTTATTACTTTATTTATTATTTAACGTATTCAAACGAGCAAAAAATTAAAGGTTTAAAAATTTGGTTTAACCGTGGATTATTGTGTTTGATTATTGTTGTCGTGTCCGAGTATAATGTGGTTAAGAGATGTGCTTGGGGTACCTGTAAAACTGACTCACGCTATCCTGAAAGGTCGATAAAGCACGGAAAAGTTATAAATTTTCATCTTTTTCCTTCCGAGAAAAAATTCAAAGAACGTAGGGAATTGTGGATTGGTTCTTGTAGCCGGGCAGATGACTTTAAATGTACGAAGGATAGCTACATATGCAGCTTGCATTTTGTGGAAGAGAACAGCCGACCGACATAGATCCAAATCCTGTTCCAGCTACAGCTAGTAGAGAAAAGGTTTGTTATTTACGTGTATACTGTATGTCTATATATTACTTTTTATTCAGTAATTTAAAGTTCATTTAAAGACCTGTGCCATGGTTGGCTGTTTACATGTATACATGACTAACGAGTACGACGACACGTAATTTGCATTCGCACAATGTATAATATTTGATGTTTTTTTAATAGATCAAGCGGCTTTCTAGAAACAGAAAGTCACCAACAAAAAGTCTTTTCCATGGAGAAAGACTCAGAAAAGCTGCAGATAGATCAGCTGCGGAAACTATGCTGCTTATTTCATCAACAGAGCTAAATACAGCGAATGCTGTGGATGATACTTATTTTTAGGTATTTTTACTTCATTATTTTGCTCTTTATCCACTTCAGACGGTTCAGATTTAGGGCTATTTTCTGTGTTGCAACCGAAAGCAATAAAGGAACAGTCTTTTTGTTATAGTACCTATTAATTAAGTCAGGCACGGCTATAACATCATCCACAGCATTGGCTGTATTTGGTTCTGTTGATGAAATAAGCAACATAGTTTCCGCGGCTGATCTATCTGCAGCTGTTCTGAATCTTTTTCCATGGGAAAGTCTTTTGGTTGGTGACTTTCTCTTTCTAGAAAGTCGCTTGATCTATTAAAAAACCCCAAATATTATACATTGTGCGAATGCAAAGTATGTGTCGTCGTACTCGTTAGTCATGTATACATGTAAACAGCCTACCATGGCGCAGGTCTTTAAATGAACTTTAAATTACTGAATAAAAAGTAGTATGTAGACATACAGTATACACATGAATAACAAACCTTTTCTCCACTAGCTGTGGCTGGAACAGGATTTGGATCTATGTCGGTCGGCTGTTCTCTTCCCCAAAATGCAAGCTGCATATGTAGCTATCCTTCGTACATTTAAAGTCATCTGTCCGGTTACAAGAACGAATCCACAATTCCCTACGTTCTTTGGATTTTTTCTCAGAAGGAAAAAGATGAAAATTTATAACTTTTCCGTGCTGTATCAACCTTTCAGGATAGCGTGAGTCAGTTTTACATGTACCCCAAGCACATCTCTTAACCATAGTATACTCGGACACGACAACAATAATCCAACACAATAATCCACGGTTAAACTAAATTTTTAAACCTTTTTTGCTCGTTTAAATACGTTAAATAATAAACAAAGTAATAAATTTCAACAATTTCTCTAGTTTCTATCGTAAAAACGAGAAAAAACCAAACTTTGCTCGCTAGTTATGCCTTCGTGTAATAGTATCTATATATAAATGCGCAATGTTTGTCCGAGTAAATGCTATTTTTAACACGTGGGGTATCATATTACGTGAAGGTCGTATAGGTGGATTAAGTCTCAAGTTAATATAAATATATCAACTAGGAATATATGCATGCATTCAAAACCTCTCGCCTCAATATATCAAAGATGCAACTATATTTTTGGAACATGAAATATTCTCAGGACTGTTGTCATAGCAACACGCCGACACGGCAGTTTTTAATAATGCGTTCTATATTTTTTTTAAATAACTGTGAAAATAATGAAAGAATTAGCAGTTTTAATGAAAAAATACTTAATTTCTTAAATGTCTGTGGTCCGTATGTCATCATGCGTAGTGTGAACTTTGGTACGGTTTGAAATACAACTTATTACGCTACATTATTTAAACGTTTTGATGAATATTTATAAACTATTAAATCTTTGTTTTGCAATAAAAACCATTTCAAGCCATGCATTTTTGATAAAATAGCTACGGTCGTATTTTTTACCTGTAAATTATCTTCACACTCATAATAAAACTACAGTCTTGCTTTTACGAAGCCAAGAGACGTAAACTTCGAAATTAAAATCTGGAATCATTACAGCTACTGAATAGCCTGTCTGAACATGGCTACCTTTTATGTACGTTTCCGTTCTTGTTTCCTTCTGTTGGCCCGTTTTATCGTCGTCTTTTCCGTATTTTTAATTCATTTTTGTTGTTTTTTAATGATTTCGAATTGCCCCCCCACAGATTTCTTGACATTTATTTTAAAAAAACCTGGGAATTCAAGGACGTGAGCAAAAAGTTCGAACGTCCAAACAAAACCAACACATAATGGCAGATGACTTTGGCATCTCAGAATTTGTAACCCTCGCCCCAGGGCTCGCCCGGGCAGCGCTGTAGGCTGCGGCTCGTAGATTAATGCTCCTAAGCAATCTCGAAGACTATCTATAACAAGTGTGGATAGACCACCAAAAACATACAAACGTCTGAAGCCTATTCCTATCTGTAGATGTATGTAAGTTACACCGCCAATAATTTTCTGTGAATTTCTGGGGTCGTGTCGTACGCACTATTTTGATGTTTTATCAAAGACGAATAATTATAAGAATCAAATTCCAGCCATGAAATAGTCTACATGGCGTCACAGCATGAATTATTTATAAGCCACACTTAGTAACTACGACAGCATGCTGTTACCTGTACTGATATATCTTCAGGCATTGTTGAATTAAAGGTTACAATACAATTGAGCAAATCTACACATTTTTCTCCTTTTTTCACGAAACATCGAATTTGGATCCGAGTTCGAGTTCGAGTTATAATTACAGAATGTAATTATAATTACGAATTTTATATTTTTATTTATGAATGGAAAGTATGACCAAGCATACAGTTGCATGAAATAGATGTTCCGATAACCATTATAGCTACTTTTCATCTGAATAGCGACAAATTTTCGCGATATTCTCAACATGCAGACTGCACTTGAATAGAATATATAATGTGGTACTATAGACTAGCTTCTGCTTGGTACCCTGGCGTCTTTCAAATTAATTTAGTCTAACATTATGAGTTTATGGAGAGGAAAGAGAGAAGCTTATATGAAATATAACTACAATTACAAAAATTGTAAGTAAAATGCTGCGAGTAAATACTGGAAGTGGCCGTGTGCTACGCAGTTGGCATATGGCTATACTGAAACCGTATAGCACATACATACGCGTGCTCAAAATCATACTGACAAACAAAAATGGCACAAATCAAGATGCCGATCAAGAATATGAAGCTGCTCGCCGACGCTTGCAGCAAATGCATATATGCAACAGGCGAGCAATGCATTGCAATTATGTCACTCTTTATATAGCCGATAAAGCTAATAAGCGCCTGGGAACGAAGACTATAAAATAAAAGTTTGGCAATCTGTCACATGAAGTGCATGTAGATCAATCATTTCACAAAAATCTCGCATCAATCAAAGTAGACTGTATATACAAGGTGTATAAAAAGAGTAGACAAATCTGAAATGGCTCTCTGTTTCGCAAAGCGCCTCAATGTACGATGTTTTGAATTAAAATAGATTGTTTTGGTACTTATAATGTAAAATAAGCCGAAAAAAGGAGAAATTTAAAACTTAAATCCCTAAGGACTTTATTTTTACGGCAACTTGAATATGCCTTGCACGCAAAATTTTAAGCGTAAAAGTAATTTTGACTTGGTAGACGGAAAAGTTGTCTGGTGTAGTTCCAGTGTAAAAAAAATTCAAAAAATTGGCTCGAGTCTTAAGCCATTCAAAACGTCGAACGAACTTTTTAGCAAAATTAGCTTCGTACATGTTTAATTTATGTAGTTACATAATTTGCATACAACTCCCAAGGAACATTTAATTAAAAAATGATTAACAACTGAAAATAATTAAAAAATGAAAAATTATTCTTATAGAGAAAATGTACGTTCGTACGACGTTTTGAATGGCTTAAACTCAAATTTCTTGAAATTTTGAAAAGATATATAGAAAACCTAACATATTTTCTACCTACCCATTCAAAATTACTTTTAAGCATTGAAATTTCGCGCTAAAACCATTTTTTAAGTGTTTCAAAATACGCACACCCCTGGGTTTGAAACGTTTAAATTTCCGAATATTTTCATTTATTCTACACCGTAAGTACTCAAGCAATGTATGCGAATAACATATACATATACATATACACATATACATATATATATATATATGTGTACATATATATATATATATATATATATATATATATATATATATATATATATATATATATATATATATATATATATATATATATATATATATATATATATATATATATATATATATATATATAAGCAAGAAACTTGAATCACTTCGTTTAAAACATTTATTCACGACAAATTTGTTTCGTATGACAAGCTGAGCTTGCCACACTCATCAGGTGAATGATTATATCGCGTATTTACATGGTGTTATGAATAACCTAAAGGTAACTTGATCTGGGATGGTCGGCGTCACAGGAAATCTTAAAGAGAATTACTGGCTACAGAGCAGAAATTTTTTCCTGTGTCTACATGTTGATATAAGTTCGTTTCTTAAGTTCAGTGAGCTAAGCTTAGGGTGATATATTATTACATACTTCTCGTGTAGACATAAATTGCAGCGCTTTGTTTTGTTTGAGTAGGCCTTACATTTCCTTAAAATTTTCCAACGGATAGAGTATTCAACGCTAGATTGTTTCAACTGCCAAATATATTTACTCAGTTCCGTTGAATGTTTGTGTTTTTCGTTTCTGAACGAGCTCGTGTGGTTGTTGTATCTTGTCTTGAATGGGCCTTCTGTCAGTCCAACGTAGGTTTCTTTATGTTGATTGTCTTTTCTTGTTACTGTGGCCTGGTACACGACACTTTCTGTTAGGCATTTTCCCTGGAGGGGGCAAGACTCTTTGTAGCGGCAATTGCACTCTTTGGTTGGATTCTCAGAGGCTTTAATCTGCTTGTCAAGGATAGTTTTGTTGTGTGCTGTGATAATTTGATGTACGTTAGGCATGCAACTGTAGCTTAGCTTCAGTGTATTTCTGTTGAAAATCTTGTGTAATTGTGCAATTGCCGCTACAAAGAGTCTTGCCCCCTCCAGGGAAAATGCCTAACAGAAAATGTCGTGTACCAGGCCACAGTAACAAGAAAAGACAATCAACATAAAGAAACCTACGTTGGACTGACAGAAGGCCCATTCAAGACAAGATACAACAACCACACGAGCTCGTTCAGAAACGAAAAACACAAACATTCAACGGAACTGAGTAAATATATTTGGCAGTTGAAACAATCTAGCGTTGAATACTCTATCCGTTGGAAAATTTTAAGGAAATGTAAGGCCTACTCAAACAAAACAAAGCGCTGCAATTTATGTCTACACGAGAAGTATGTAATAATATATCACCCTAAGCTTAGCTCACTGAACTTAAGAAACGAACTTATATCAACATGTAGACACAGGAAAAAATTTCTGCTCTGTAGCCAGTAATTCTCTTTAAGATTTCCTGTGACGCCGACCATCCCAGATCAAGTTACCTTTAGGTTATTCATAACACCATGTAAATACGCGATATAATCATTCACCTGATGAGTGTGGCAAGCTCAGCTTGTCATACGAAACAAATTTGTCGTGAATAAATGTTTTAAACGAAGTGATTCAAGTTTCTTGCTTATATTCGCTCTACTTTCGTATCGAGCACTTTATTCATATGATTCTATGCTTAGTTTATTTACTGACACTCGCCTATATATATATATATATATATATATATATATATATATATATATATATATATATATATATATATATATATATATATATATATATATATATATATATATATAACATATGTTTATATACATATATGTGCGTTATATGTTAAACCATTATTCATTAAGATGCATTTATTATATGGCTTTGAAAAATCCTGCATTCTGATAGCTCGAAGTGCGGTCCACAAAAACCCGCATTTGAACCGTGGCTAGTAAATTTCCGTATTCGGGCCAGGCTTTTTTCCATTGTTCTTAATCGCACTTTTTACTGCTTGCAATATACTTATTATTTTTCATCTTCAACTTTTTGCTGTTCTAATCAACGAAACCAAGATCGAATTACTTTAAATACAAAATGTCACACCAACTCTGCAAATGACTTCGAGCAATATAATATACAGTTTATTTACCACGCTTGTTCGGTCTGTACCTTGAAATAGATACTTCCGAAATATGAAATATGAAAGTCCGATACTTCAGGATACAGACCTCACGCTCGGTCATGCAATAATCCTTTACTATTTTATGAATTTGAAGACTCCCGCATTCTGATTGGTCGACGTGCGGTCTGTAAAATCCCGTATTCGGACCGCGGTCCATGAATTTTCGCATGCTTTGACGTTCTAGCTATGACCCAGACTCGCGTACAAATCAGTAGTCGTAATCGTAAAATAACTTTACGAACACAAACCTTAGTATACGCGAATGTAAGATTAGTATTGCAAAGACTGCTTTGTATGAATTTCACGTACTGCCTGATACCCCCAGCTGCAAATCAGTTCGAATCAGTCCACCGAAAAAGGACCATAAAAAATAGCTCATATACAGGGTGTCCCAAAAAAAACGGAACCCGCATAAATCAATTATGTATGCACTTAAAACGAAACCCGCATAAACTAATGTTGTATGCATTATGATTCACAAATTGAAAGCTATAAAAGTTTTAAAAGCTGTGTTATACACGCTGATTTTGTCCTCGTTCGTCAAAACTTTTATTGGAAACATGATTACGTTTGTTGTTGCTATTACTCAGTTAATGTCGCTTTGTTTTTACTACACTTTTGAGTGAAAAATTAGCAATACGGATAGGTGTAAGTCATTACTTTTAACTTGTTTTGCTTTAACATATGCTGCACAAAAATATGAAATCCCAGAGGTACAGAAATGTCAAGTCATCACACTACTGTGAATAATAATTACATAATTGTGAATATTTTTAACGACTGCATAATTAATTTATGCGGGTTCCGTTTTTTTTGGGACGCCCTGTATAGTTTTAAAATTGATCATTTGAGACAAAAAGAAATGGACCGATAAGACACCTTTAATTAAGGTGCAAATAAGTCCAACCGCCCAAAGATTAGACCAGATCAGTCGAAATAATCAATCAACCAATCAAGTGAGCAAATTCCGGACTAAGTTGGCCACCTGATTCGGCGGGTTCTGGCGTTTCAGCGCCTTTTTAAGATATGCACATTGGTTTCTAAAAACGGAGCACTGTACGTAAACTTGTCTATATGTGGTACTGATCGCAAAAAAATGATTCAAATTTCAAAGTAATATATTTCTTTGTACAAAATATGTCAACCGTCATGTGACTGATTGGACGCACCCTAGATCCGCCCCAGATTATTACATTTGAAATAAATTATTAAACATTTTCAAGCGTCCATTTTCATTCAGTTGACACTCTTAGGCATCTGAGGATCATATCAGTGAAGCTAACACCAAATTAAACAACATGGGCAAAGCTAAACTCTATCTTATTCTTGTGAACATTTGTTTCCTGGTTACATCATGGAGATTTGCCACTGGCGTTTGCCCGAGCTACGATGCTCATATAGAAGAAACTAGTTTGCAAGGACACGCCATGACTGGTCATGTTCTCAAGACAATAACCAGTGTCGATTTTGAAGAGTGCTTTATAGAATGTAGTCAATCATGTCATTGTCAATCCTTTAATTTGCACCTTGAAGGAAATGGTGTTTGTGAGCTAAATGCGGTCAGTAAAGAAGAGGATCCACGCGCATTGCGGGCAAGAAAAGGCTTTGTTCACGTTTCATTCAGAGCATTAACAAAGGTAAGTTGATTATTCGGTGAGATATTTGTAATGAAAATTATGATAAGCTCATCTTGCGGCGATTGCCTGTTGGACAAATTTATACATGGATGTTTTATGCTGTTGCACCTGCTAGGAGTTGCTAAGAATTAGTATAGAAATGAAATAGATTATAATGGAGATTTTGGAGTAGATCAGCTATATTGCATTTTACTTGTTTCTACCAAATGCATCTAGTCATGAATAACACACCATTGAATATATAAAATATTACTGGATGTTCTTCTCTTATCTGACATATTATTAGATAATATATTTTATTGCCATAATCATCAAAGGAAAGCGATTATAATTATTCGTTGCTATGTTGTTTTATTATTCAGTTAAGCAGATGTCTTAATTCCATCATAACTCGTCTTTACTTATCAGTCATTGTGTTCTAAAATAAGAAACGAAATTACAAGCTGTTTCATTTTGTAAGTCGTTTGTTGTGACCTCAAAAAGCGTTTACAAAACGATCTTCATCCACTAAGCATATCTTAAAACTGATAATTTTACAGGGATTAATACATTCTGATACGAGTACGCTTAGTTCAAATCCACGAAACTGTAATTGTTCAAATCTTTAAATTTTGTCGTTCCACACTAATGTATATAATTTGTTTGCTTCACAAAAAAGAGATACGCGTAGCGCACATGATCGATGTGGGCATCCGCAAAAAGATCGGTGAACTCAGAAATAAAAATCGGGGCAATGCCTTTCTTTTGCCTTATAAAGCCTGTTTTCCACTTGGCGAAATTGTTCGTGCGACGCGATAATAGTATATAAAACGCACACACAAAACCATATATACACTGTATATTCAGTCTTCCTTCGTTTCCCCAAAATAAAACGTGCCCAAAAGTAGTCCCCCAACAATACCTATATTCCCTCAAAGTGTTCCTCTCACCACTACTACGTCACAGGACACTATATCCCTTCTTTACCTCAAGTTAGTGTCATTGCACTGTCTAATATTTATAAAACGCAATCTGTCTCCGTCTTCTTGGACTAACAAATGTAAAGAAATTCGTCATATAAATTACTATCTTTTATATTTGTTATTGTTAAGTTCAATCAGCTTTGTCCGTAATAGTCCGGTGGCTGTCTAGCTCATTGTAATCTCATATTGACCTCGTTCTGCTTTTCATGCTTCCTCTCTACGCTGGCTTGTTGTTTGCAATTTTCGAGTCCTCTAGATCTTTTCTTAATATCAGCGACGACAGGAATCTTACGTATCATACTCTCGTTTCTCATAATCTGGGGTTGAAGGGTCGTTTCAGTAGCACACTAGGCCCTTTCTTTTATTCGACAGTGTACGTCTTCGGATCATAGGCGGTTGAGAATTTTGTTGAAGCACCGTATCTCCCTTTTTTATATCTGATATTAAAGCTCGGTTATGGTCATTAGCATAAGATTTGATTTTCTCTTTTCTTTCGCGATTGTGTTGAAGAACTGTTACCGGTATATTTCATCGGATGATGTTGATGTTGGTGGCTCGGGTATTTTATTCCGACAGTTACGGCCAAAAAGGAGAACTGCAGGTGGTTGCCCCGTTGTGCAATGGGGAGTTGAGCGATAATTATAATTCAGCAGAAAAACGTCAAATTCTTCTTTCCAGTTTTTTCCTTCGACATTCGCTGCACGTATTGCTTTTTCGAAAGTTTGGTTAAAACGTTCTACTTCGGAGCTTGCCTGCGGCCAATAGGGTGTGACCTTACGGTGTGCAATACCAGAACTGGAAAGGTATGTATCAAACTCGATTGAGGTGAATTGTGGTCCGTTGCCGGTAACAATTTTATTACATGAGTATAGAGATTTATTCATCGATATGGCTGTGCGTAATAATCGTTCCAAATTAGCAATAGCCAATCGGCATCAAGAACGATAACATTTCACTTGGTGAAAAATCATCGTTCACGGCCTTTTATTGGACGAACGATGGTTTTTCACCAGTGAAAATTTATCGTTCAGTGTTCTGATTGGCTGACCCGAACGTGCAACACCTGCTCGCAGGCTAGTGTAAACATGGAGTCTGATTTTACAAGTATTTTTTTAACTCACCGCGAAAAGAGAGATTTAAGACAATTCACTGATAAAACAACCACCTAAAATCATAACGACGACATTCGTGGCCTCATTAACTTGAAATAAACCTCATGGTTTCATTTTCAGCAAGAAAACAAAGCAATAAATGGTAAGAAATTCCATTTTAATATTTTGCTTGAGTATTTGTTTTTGTCAGTAAGATATATCCGTATCTTTATACACTCATCTTTATACTCATATAATAAACAAATTACTTCATGGTTGGTTCGTTTGTACGATTTTTATTATTCACTCGTTGTGAAGGATCGCTAAACTCACTCGTTCGCTGCGCTCACTCGTTCGTTTAACGATCCTTCACAACTCGTGAATAAAAATCGTACGCACTCACCAACCATGAAGTAATCTCTATTTATGCGGGATTCCATGGTTTGGAAATGTGGTTTTCAGGCATTTTATAATAGCTGTTGACGTAGTACTCTTCATAACATGTACTTCTGGCCATCGGAAGCAGGTATTTACCATAACAAGAAGACATTCTCCACTGGGAAACGGGCCACACAGGTCGGCATGCAGGTTTTTCTATGGCTTACTTGGCCTAGTCGTCATGTGAAGGGCGGTCAGGGGCAAAAGTAGAGCGTTAATCGGGGGGGGGGGGGTGAATATTCATATATTCATGTTCTGCACGACGAATTTCTTTTGAAATTAACCTTAATGACCATTTTATGATTTTAAAAGAAATTCGCCGGGCAGAACACGAAGACATGAATATTCACACCCCCTCCCCCACCTAATTAACGCTCTAGTTTCGCCCCTGAGGGTGGTGGTGTTGATCGTGGACTTTGAGCTTGGCACGCGATGCAGGTGCGAATTAGCTGTTCTATGGCTTGGTCAATGCCAGGCCACCAAACCTTTTCTCTTAGCAGTTGTTTTGTCTTCACAATGACTTGATGCCCTTCGTGGACAAGTTTCAAAATTTGCTCTCGGAGAGAAATTGGCATCAATATACGGGATCCACGAAGGATAATGTATTAAGCAATCGTCAGTTCGTGTCTGATACCATAATATGGACGTGCAGTCGAAATAACCTTGGGCAAATTATTACTCGTCATGCACTCGCGATTTAATTGAAGAACTGGGTCTAGATAGGTGGCTTCTTTTATTTTGCTGAGAGACATGGCCTTGGTAGCTGTATTCTGAACGATATAGTGGACATATTGTTCAGCTGTGTTGCGAATATTGGTTGTTGTATTGGTGAGTGGCAAACGAGAAAGTACGTCAGCAGGATTATCAATTCCAGGTGAATACTTAACACGAAATTATACGGTTGCAAACGAAGGTCCCATTCGATGTTGGACTGTAGATAATTTCAAGAGGCTTGTGATCTGTATAGATGTCAAAGGTTGTCCCATATAAGCAGAGGTGGAACCGCTCACATCCCCAGACAACAGCTAAAGTCTCGCGCTCAGTCTGGGAATAACACCGACGGGTGTCAAAATGCGACTTGAATAGGCTACTGGTCGGGTTTCATCAACACGTGTTTGGGTTAATATAGCTCCCAGACCATCTGGACTATCATCAACACGAAGCTGAGTTGGGGCACTAGGATCAAAATGTGCCACGACAGAATTGCTGGTAAGAGTATTCTGCAAGGATTGAAATGCATTTTGGTGGAGTTGGGTCCTTTTTTCTTTTGAAACACATTTATCAATTGCCTGATAACGAATAGCTTCGTCAGTTTAGGCGGCAAGATGTAGTAAAACAACACGTTTTTGTTTCTGATCAGTTACACCAGACGCACGCGGAGATAATAATCGAGAGACTTTGTCCACTTTTTCCATCGTTGAGCAAGGGTTTTGTGTTCCGATACAGAGAATGGTGGTACAGCAGGTAAATTTAAAACTTTTGCCACGAAATTCTTTTATCCTTGTCACCAGTTATAATATATAAAACACACACACAAAACCATTCGTATATTCCTTCTTCCGTTGCTTCCACAAAACAAAACGTGCCCAAAAGTAATCCCCCAACAATACCTATATTCCCCCAAAACATCATCACTATCTTCAGTGTTCCTACCACCACTATAACGTCACAGGACACTACAGCGATATACAGCTCTGGAAAGACATTTATTAAAAATGATGACGATGTTTATGCTTGAAAGGTGTTTAAAGGGTTCCGCGGCGTTTTAAATTGCTTTTTTCACTTTATTATCACGCATATCCATTGCATTATTTGAGATCAAAACAACGTTTTAAAAGCTATTAACATGAGCTGTCAGGCTGTTGTCACTTTTGAAGGCGTAAATTACCCCCCCCCCCAAAACTATTGTATGAATAATCATGAATGCAATGACGTAACGTGCGAACATTTGCAAAAGCTTGCTGGGCGACAACCTCGTTCTCAAGGCCACTTCCCTATTTGTCATTGGGACGGCGAAAAAGGCCGTGGCGTTGGCTGGAATTTTCTGAACTCCTATTGGTCAATGCCTTTTACGCAATTAGTATTAATTATAATAATTTTGTATGAAATCGGAATGCAAAGAAACATGGACAAAAATCCTACCGTAAACACGCCAACAAAGTTTACTTAAAACGCAAACATCGAAGATTCTGCCGATTATGTGGATGCGACACTGAAAGCCGGTACATAACAAACGTTCTCTTTCGATAGCAGCAGTACAAAAGTTTCGCGTTAAAATAATATCCGAATCGTGTGGAACTGTTATAAATATATAGAGATCGGACGGTCTCCCTCCCACAGTATGCACTATGCAGAATATGCATAGCTTTTGTTAAAAAATACATTAGTACAGAAATACCATACAGAATATTTTATTCAGAAGTTTGTTTGCTCTCGCTATCCTCCATACGCTCGAACAAACAATCTGCATTGTAAAGTGCTGAATTTTCTTTTATAATTGGCAAAATATCTGCTGGAATTCCGATCAATTTTAGAGCACTAATCTGATCTTCGATTCAATTATACTGGTTAGAAGACAGACTACAATAACGATATTTTGGCACGACTTGACTGGCAGAAAATCTGGCGAAAGCTGAAACACTAGGGATTTTCCAAAGCCGTTCAGAAGAATCGACAACACATCGAATCCTTCAATATATTCAATTCTGCAACAAATATTCAATTTGATTTCAAACAGAAACTAGGAAAATTATTGTCAGCTAATGCCACACGTAAATGCTTTAAATCATTCCACATATTTTTACTTGTTTAGAGAAGCTTTCATAACTCCTAAATAATGACCATTGATAGCATACTCCATGTAAACAAGTTTGTTCGTGCAATCACCGCTTCTTCAATACCGGAAACGAATGTGCATATAATTGACATTAATTAGATAAATCTTAATTTATTGCACCCCAAAGTTTGTGGTGTACTAAATCCAGCCAACGCCAGGGCCTTTCCCGCTGTCCCAATGACAAAAAGGGAAATGGCCCTGGGAACAAGGTTGGCTGGACAATACCTGTGGGCAAACACGATCAAAAGCACGCGGGTGAAATTGTGACGAAATTGTAGAAAATAATAACGGGCGAAGTTGTTGGTTACATCCATAATGATCCCCCAATGAAACACAGCGAAAAAACGAAATATTTCGATTTACAAGCGCAAACGGAGAACGCTATCATAAGTGGGGTTGGCATCGCTCAACAAGTTAATTGTGTTAAAAGCTCTTGCATGAAGTAACGGCCATTGATAGCTACATTACCGCAATGCAAATTACGTCATATTAGCGGCGCGTGCGCCGTCTATCAGACATACTGCCACCATAGTAACATAGTGGTTAGCCGCTGACCGCGCGTGGGCGGCTACCTACAAAAAATTGAATGGTTTATATCACATTTTATGTAGTGATAATTATTTTAAAAGTATGGTTCAATATACATTTGTTCACGTTCGTCGTCGCTATTTATAGCAGTTCGCCTGACAAAAAACTGACTGTTGCAACTAATATCAATAAACTTACAAGTTCATGTTACTTTTTTGGGCAATGTGCATTTTTCCATTTTTTTCTTTCAATGGACCAAAATATATTAAGAAGTAATGTTTTTACATTGTTTCAATTTTCTTGTTGCTAAGCAAATGAAACATTGATAAGCTTGCTATACGTACGTACGTCTATAGTTTATAAGTGAATTCACAATCTTTTTCGCATAAAGTCCCATAAAATCTTCTTTTGTTTGTTAACGATCCAACTTTTTTTCAATTTTAAGTCTACAATTCAGATTTTTTAGTAAAATCTGCTTCACAAAAACAAGTTGCACTCCTTGAAACCACGCGAAATTTGAATTGAATTTAATTTTACAAATTCTCATGTTCAATAGCAACCCCCTACACACGTTCAAGAGCTCATGCAGAGTAATAATAATAATAATAATAATAATAATAATAATAATAATAATAATAATAATAATAATAATAATAATAATAATAATAATAATAATAATAATAATAATAATAATAATAATAATAATAATAATAATAATAATAATAATAATAATAATAATAATAATAATAATAATAATAATAATAATAATAATAATAATAATAATAATAATAATAATAATAATAATAATAATAATAATAATAATAATAATAATAATAATAATAATAATAATAATAATAATAATAATAATAATAATAATAATAATAATAATAATAATAATAATAATAATAATAATAATAATAATAATAATAATAATAATAATAATAATAATAATAATAATAATAATAATAATAATAATAATAATAATAATAATGATAATGATAATGATAATGATAATAATAATAATAATAATAATAATAATAATAATAATAATAATAATAATAATAATAATAGTAATAATAATAATAATAATAATAATAATAATAATAATTTTTTTTTTTTTTTACTTTATCATTTTGTCATTTATGTTAAAAATATTAAAAAAAAAAAACACACACACACATCCTTAGAAATTCTTAGAATCAAAGGATAGCATCTAAAGTATTCTTGCCACTTCTGTCTCTATCTCAATGTCAATTTCCTTCATATTACATTTCTTATTTTTCAGTCGTCTTGTGCCTCTAAGGCATAAAAGAGCAGATCTAATTATGGAGAACGAAATTTTCGCTCTTATCCATGCTATTGTCTTTGAATACTTTTCTCCTTGTTTCATGGCAATCAATTCTGCTAGTCGACTGTGGTACTTTTTACATTCTTCTCCCATTCCACCAGTGGTTGTGTGGAATAATAATAATAATAATAATAATAATAATAATAATAATAATAATAATAATAATAATAATAATAATAATAATAATAATAATAATAATAATAATAATAATAATAATAATAATAATAATAATAATAATAATAATAATAATAATAATAATAATAATAATAATAATAATAATAATAATAATAATAATAATAATAATAACAATAATAATAATAGTCTTTATTAGCATACTCAGAAACACCCGTCTGAGTTTACAATCATGATAGAATAGTTACAGTCTACAGTATATAGTTAAAACGAAGTACTATTATATTTACAAAGAATTTAAAGCTCTCACTGTATTGCGATTGTTAAAAAACACGAAATTGTTAAGATACATCAGAATCTAAACTAAGTTGAACAAACGATTTACAAATGACCTTTACATCTTTCTGTTCTTACTAGAGGTGATTCGTAATCGTTAAGTTTCTTGTTCCTTTTCCCCGGCAATAGCTCAAGCAATGCATTGTCATCAGATAATGTTATTTTTCTCCATAGTCTCTTATCTCTCTTGTCACGAATTTCTTTGATAAATATTCTTTTTGATACATACCCATTCTTGTGCGCACGCTTAATAGATTTATCTACTTGCTTCAGATATTTGCTGTCATACGCCCAACCCCACAATTCAATGGCAAAGGTGAATAGAGACATAATTAGGCTATCAAACAGCAGATCTAATTGCTCGAGTGATAGTCCCTAATATTTACAAACTCTCATAATATACATCCTAACACTTGATTTCTTGAGCATTTCTTCGAAATGCAAATCCCAGTTGCATGGGTTGTCTTGCAAGGAAACTCCTAAGATCTTTAACCACGTCTTTCGCTCGACCGAGGCGATAGGGTCAGGCAGAGTCACAGACGTGTCCCCATGAACAACTTTTTCGTATTCGTACTTTTTTTTCATATTTAAGGGCATTCTGTTTTCTTCAGACAAAGCTTGTACGTTATTAAATTCAGTTCGAGATGTATCTCCACTTTCCGTACCAGAAGCTCCCAACGTCAAATCGTCTGCAAATTTCACAAACTCATTTTTAGAATCAGCTGTTTTAATATCATCAACCATCATTGACAACAGAATAGGACCAATGACAGATATTTGAGGGACACCCCGATTAATATTGAGGTATTCCGTTACAATTCCGTCAACGACAGCTCTCTGTCTTCTATTTCCCAAAAAGCTAATCATACAGTTTACAACGTACGGATTGATAGGTAATTTTTAATAGGTAATGTGGCGTCTTTATCCAGCCACTTTAACCATGTATGTAGGCATTTAATTGAGGACATTGTCGAATTATGACCTTCTTTGTAGGCAAATTGATCAGGTCCAGTTTTCTGTCTTATGGCAGGTGCAAGTTTGGCTTTATACTCATATCTTTCAAATAATCTCATAATAATATCTGTTAGTGAAATTGGTCTGAGCTGACTACACTAGTTTAAAGGTGATTCGTTAGGTAGTGGTAATAAAATGGCAGATTTCCATATCAGGGGTACATTACTAGTTCTTAGTGACATGTTGAAAATTTCCGTAACGATGGGAGCCAATTGTGTAGCAAAGCATTTCCAGAACCAGTATGGTAGATTATCAGGACCTGCAGAGGAGCGTTTCTGATTCAGCAGATGGTGTTTAACTGTATTTATTGACAACAGAGGATTTCTTGTACCCTCCAGAATTTTAATAGACTCAGGAGCCGTATAATTCAGATCAGTACTTACACTTTGAAAATATGCATTGATATCACATAGGTCAATAAAGGCACTTACTGCGACGTGTTTTTTCCTTTTCCTCGAGGTGATATTATTTACATTAGACCAGGATCTCTTCGACCCAGCTTTTTGACTACCAACCTCCTGTTTATAATTACCTGCGTTTAGTTGATTGTCACGTATTAACTTTTTGATCTGATCTCTCAATCGTAGGTTAACTTCATTATTTTCTTTTCGAATGGCTTTCCGTCTTGTTTCAAGAGATGTTTCACAAGAGGAGATATAAGTGTAGGGTCGCGTGACAACGTTGTAACCCTAATTAAGGGGAAACATTTATCAAATTTCGGCCATAAAATTTCATAAAATTTGATAATCCTTTCATCTAAGTTATCACAATTTGAAGTAATCATATCCCAGTCTACTGATTCCAAGTCTCGAAGCTTAAGCATGTTCAGTTTACGGTGGTCTCCTACAACTCTGAAATAGGAATTTGTTCTTTTTGGTTGTACTATATCACGGGGGTATGTGATTATCATATCATGGTTGAATCTTACTAGGCTTTTCACCACTTTGACATTCTTCCAATAATTAGGAGCATTTGTAATAAACACATCTAGTATTTTTTGTCCTCTTGTAGGAAACTTAACGAGTAGAGTAAATGACAGTTGATTTTGAACGCTTCGAATATTCAAGTCATTAACATAGCCAGCAAGTATTATTTTTGAATCCGGTTGGGATAACATTAGCTGCTCACATGAGTCAATAAGAAATTCAATTAAATCAAACTCGTTATATTCGTAGCCAGATGGGTGATGAATAGTTGCAACAAAGTATCCTGAGTTTTGTGTAGTGATTTTTGTCCATAAGCATTTGAATGGATTATCTAAATCACCTACTGACTGCATTCTCTAATCGTTCCTACATAAGATCGCGACACCACCTCCACGACGGTCTGTTCTATCCTTTCTGGTCATGGAAAAATTTGGTGGACAAATGATAGAGTTAGGTTATAGTCGGCTTAAGCCATGTTTCTGATATGCAACAAATTAAACGTCTATGTTGTTACATTTAATGTCTGCACGCAAAGCAGGAAAAGCATCTGGTTTAACAATGGATCTGGCATTCAACACAAGGAAAGAAGGAATTAGGCGTGGTGAACTCAGAGTAGTTTTATTAACTTGTATAGGTCTCAAATTACCAGAGTGTTTTCGAGAGGTCAAGAGACTGTTATGCTTGTATGTAGAGTAATTCTAACAGGTATTCTTTCAAATTAGGTGATATCATAGGGAACATTATTACGAGTAGAACGAGCAACTTTAGATGACTTTTTGATATCGACAGTGACGAGGAAAGAAGGATTGTACCGGGATTTGCATCTGTGGCGGGATTGGGAACTCGTGGTGTAACCATAGTTACTAGAGTAGATGGTTTGGAAGCTCATTAGAATAACAATATAACTCAATATCAATGTTGGTCAACGTTTATTAAAAAATATGTTCTTCATTGTCATGTGGGGGTTGTGTTTTTGCCAAATCCACCAATAGGAGTTCTTAAATTACCCTATTGTTCAAGTCGCGGATGGTTAAATTTCCTAAGACGTTGCTATTGGTTAGTTAGGTGAAAATACAATACGCACGTGACGACGAAAGACCTCATTCCTGAGCATAGACCAGATAAAACAGAAACAGATTAAAAACATAGATAATGACTTATATTGAAGTTCTATCGTGTTTCCAAACCATCTAGCTCCATTAACTATGGTGTAACTGGATTTTGCACTAACAGTTTTGGCGACGCCATTTGGTCCTCGATTTTGATGCTTGTATATTTATTGGGTTCATAACCCGTTGATATTGGAGTAAAAAAGAAGAATATTCAGGATCATGTCGCTTTATGTCATAGTACAGACTGTCATGAGAGAAATCACATTGATCTTTCAATAGCCTTTTCTTTGTAAAAAGGGACAAGGGGTAGTGTGTTTAAATTTTCCGCAGAAAGACGATGAATGTTGAAAATCACACCTATTTCCCTTTGCACACCAACTTCGTCGTGATAGGAATGAACACGGAGTAAGTTTTTTGGGAAAGTTAACTTGATTTACTTTTATTCTGTTGTTTTGACGTTCAAATTGTCCTTTTGTGGCCGATTTCTGTACTTTTTGTTTATTCAATTCATTACTCACTTCTGTGGGGGCTTAGATGTTTAGGTACTGAGTGATTAAAGCTATTAATTCCTGTATTTCGCCAATTTCTTTTAACAACCATATTATCACGTAATTTAGGGCGATTAGCTTGTCTTGCGCGAGAGTAACTTAACGTGGTGGCTGTGTTGGCTGGTACAACATCAGTTGAGCCTTGAGGTCTCGTCGTTTTTATATGCGATTTACAAGCGTTAGGTAATTTACCGCCAGTTGCTGAATCAGTGTTGGAGATAATTGGCTGATCATTTACAATGGATTCGGCTTTTGGATAGGCTGTCAAGACTATCTGCGAGCTAACAAACGGTAAAAAGTAAATATAACTAACTTCCTGACACAAACAAGAACTTGTTGTTTCAAGTAAAGTGCCTCCTTGGAAGTTCAGGAAATAATATTATATCCTCTTAAGGAGGCTCCCTACAGTTTGGTTCAGTTACAACGGATTTATAGAGATCAGACGTTGTCCGCGCGAATCACGCGTGGAATGTTCGCGGCCGGCTATAAAATTGCTCAAAGTTTTCAATTTTAAAAACAATTATTTTTGCCGATGTTTTCGTGTTTCTACACACAAAAAACACTAGTTCTTCCTTACAATCGTTTGTGTTTCTAGGTTCAAGTGGTATGTGTTTTAAATAAGTTTTTGGTTGCTTATTATGTCCAGTAATGTTATTTTTGATGTTCGAAATTTTACGAAAACGGTGTGGACTCCGACTAACTATTTTATATTGTCTCCATCGGCTTCATGGCTCTTCTGAAGTATTACCGAAGCTTAGGTAAGTTTTCGTGTTCAAGTAGATGCGATTTTTTTCGTGTTTTAACAACATAATCTTGTAACTATTGTGTACATAGTACGTACATAAAGTCATGTATTTAAGCCATGAAGTCAAATTGGTAATTCAATGTTTTGAAAAGATTTTCGTGCATCAGTTTTTAATGACAATACTAAATTCAACAAACAGTGGATTCATTTGATGCCTTATTATGTTGTGTTTTCACTTTTTTGAGAATATGAATGTCTTTTAATCTCTTCTAAAACATAGTTAAACAAAAAATTCCAAACGAAAAAATACTACGGCTATTACAACACGCATAAAACGTGCCGACACGCGCCCGCAAACATTTGATGAATGCGTGTACGGTCAGCTAAAATACTTTGCGTGTTGCCCGGTGACTATATCTCAAAATTTGTATATGTATTTATCCTATTAAGTTCTATTAAATTTTAAAATTTGAAAAAAATCGCCAGTGTAGTTTTTGTGAAACTAATTTTTGGCTTTTAAAAAAAAAACTACACTGGCGATTTTTAAATAATTTTCTAAAAAGATTAAGAATGTCATTATCATGTAATTTCTGCAATAAAAAAGATAGGTCACCATGCTCGTTTATCCGCTACGATGGCTTTTTTGCTGATTTTTTGTATCTAAATGATGACGACATGTCGCCATGGTTACGTCAAGAGTTACAATTTTATTTGAAAATTACTCTTTGATATTCGAGCAAGTAAACGCTTATGCAAAAACATCGAGTTTTCTTATTTAAGACGCCTTTTAGTTTAAATCTATGATATATACTAAAACTGTAGGGAGCCTCCTTAATCCCTGCAGGCCAAATTTAGGAGCATTTCAGAAAGCATCTGCAGTTCTCCTTCATAATTTTATTTTTTGTCTAGCAGGTCTCAGTATACAATATATTATAATATAATATGATACTCTCTATATTGAAAGGGGAACATAAGCATCTTAAATTGAAATTGTGTGTCCTACTGCACTTTATCATTTTTCTGCGCCCTTTACTGAAGAGAATTTCCCCCACCAGAGAGAGAGAAAGCCCAATTATTGGAACCAATTTATTGGAGCATGCAAGAATATATTGCTCATCCACCCTTGCTTGCACTCACACTAAAATTAGTAAAATACTTTTTGTGCTAACCATCAACATGCCCAAAATGCAACTAAAGAATATCTGAAGTCAGCTGCATAATCTGCTAATTGTTGCATGTTATAACAGTAATTCATTTAATAAACAACCTGAGTGGAAATAATAATCATACTACAGGTGTAAATACAAGTTGACTGGCCCCGGACCTTGGGCTCAGAGACCAAGTGTCTTTTGTCAAAATAACAGTATTAATAATAATGCTAAAAATAGTACTAAATAATGACAAAAAATTACAATAATAATAGAAATAATAATAATAATACAACACGTTAGCATTGTTAATATTCTAGGATTTCATGGGTCGTCATAGATTTCAGTGGAGTTAACTCTAAATCAAGACATATTCATGAATGTGTTAGCTTTGTGTTGGGTGGTAAAAATGTGCCTTTTTATGTCATTTGTCTATTCCAATATAGCATGAGAATCAGACAGTATAGTTTAGGTTGACCCTTAATACCCAGGTCTACTCCATAATGGCATAATCCCATATGAAACCTAACATTTGGCTAAAAATTCTTTAACTATTGGGGCATATGCAAACATTCTACTACGAAATAGGTTTAATAACGTTTTTCAATAACACATTTCTTCAACCTTTTAACAGACATTTAAATACTAAAACATTAACAACAGTAAATATAAGCAGCAAGTTGTCTATACTGTAAACGTCTCTAGATCATTAACAAACATTAAATTCACCTGATACAATGTTGTCGTCAATCTCAACACAATTCATAGCTACTTAGTGAAGTGCAAGACTTTGTATTTAGGAAATATATTTATGTCTATTAACGTTGAATATAAATTTGAATCAAGTTTTGTCGTGCGAAATTCAAATTAACATAAACCGGCGCACATACTATCAAAACATTAACAAGCGAAGATGCATACTTCACACGTTAAAATGTCTTCATCTATACAGAAAACATGATAAAATTCTTACCTGAATGTTACACTGTCTTTCCTAATGTATAACGGGTTACTTTAATGCCCATTTTCATAAAAAATTGCATTTATTTTTTATCATGCCGAGCCTCATGGCCATTACAAAATAAATCGTAAAAATATCATAATCAAAGATTAAGGAGTATAAAGATGGCTCACTCGCGCAATTTTCTATCTCTCGTGTACTTGCGTGCAATTTGCCCCATTCTGCGTATGCGCCGACCTCTGGTAAGTGCACAGCAAAATTTTTATATTGATTTCGATAGGCAAACACAAAAATGCCGTAGAAAAACGGCGATTTTAAAGAATATATATGGTCGACTTGTTTTTTGCGCTCATTTTTGTAAAAACGTGCCGAGCTCGATATTTTAAACAACTAATGGCTTTAAAAATACCAATGGGACTGCCACAAAACCGGAAAACAAGGTGCGAAGGGTGAAGTTTTGGTAATTGTAAAAAGAATGCTTCGAGTAGACTAACTTACAAAACACTAAAAACATCAGAATCTGCTTGATATTAGTGTTGTGTTTGTGCAGTACCGTAGATTCTCAAAACTAAAAAGGTGAATGGCCGTTGTTTAGCATTTTAGCACGAAAACGAAACAGACACGACTCAATTATATAATTTCATATTTTACAAAGAAGCTTTCTTGTACTTGCATTAAAAAGCCAATGCACGAACTTCAATTCTACGCTTACGGCACAAAAGACCACTATAACCATTAGCACTAAAACAATTTTATTGTGCTGTTTTTCGTTTTTGTCACTATCTGTCCTGACTGGTAAAGTGGTTGTTATCAGTTCTGACCCACATGTTTCACCAATATTTCTTGTCAATAATGCTACCAATTTTTTTTAAATTGAACTATGAGAACAAAGTGTTTTATATCAGAAAACAAAGGTATAATCCATTCGAATAAGTTTGCGTAGGTTTAGGAAAATTTCATGTAGAAAGCCTTTATTGAATTTTTGACATCCTTCCCATGCATTTGTTGCCTGGTCATCATTGAATGATGTGATAGGTGTATAAGTTGTATATTCTGTAACATATGTAGCTTGCTTGAAATATTTATTTTTTCTCAGAATCTAGCCTGTAGACTTGTCTTAGAATTTAGCTTGCGGACTGTCTTAAATGGCATTTATGAATACCTGCATGCAGATGAACAACACTCAAAAGCAATCCATCTATATGGCAGCTGCAGAAATTACAAGAACACTGACCCTGAATGGTCTTGCTTCTGCTCTCAGTATTGAAAAAATTCAAAAAACAAACTTTGCACTAAAATCAAAGTGTATAGCTGTATGACATATCCTTAGTGAGCATCTCTCAGTAGACAAATTTCTAAGATCAAGGACAATGTCATCAAGGCTTGCAGATTGTTCAGTTCTGTAACATCTTGTTGCATTATACCTAACTGCAACAATGCAACAAATTGTTATGCAACTAAACAAACTGCAAGCTGGGCTGTTTGTAGATTATTTTACTATATTCTACTAAATCATTGATTTGTGATTATGTGTGTGTATCTTTCTTACTGGTAAATTAATGGTAACTTTAAAATTACTGGTTTTACTATTGGTTCTGAAAAATACAACTGATCACATAATTAAAAGCCTAACCTTTAAACAATTATTACCTGCGGCCTACATGGTATACCATTTTTTATTGTTTACTTGAGTAATACAATTATAACTTAAAAGTACCAGAAGTGTAGCTGTGTAGCATTGCTCTGATAATGAATATGTATATTTACATAAGTACAGTAGTACAATAATATTAAGCATAACTAGAGTATATGCTAGATTTTCTTTTGTTTATCACTTTCTTACTTGGCAAAATAACCTTGAGTTCAAAGCTAACAAAAGATAAAAAACTCCTATGATACAAAAGAATTTGGGTAGTATATTAAAGAACTATAGTTATAAAACTAAGATTGCACTACTAGCTAGCCAGCTCAGGCCATATAAACATGAGGCCCTAATTTAATTATTTAAGCACAGTACAGTACATTTTTAGGCATAGTATGTGGCAAATGGGGGCTTCTACAGGTGATATAAATTGCAAACACCATAAATGGAACCATTTTTATGCAAGAATACTTTGTAAACATGAAAAGTCATAGATTTAGTTGCCACCTTGCCAGTAGCGGCGCCAGCGCGATAAGTGAGGGGGGCTTATTCATATATTCGTGTTCTGCACAATTAATTTCTTTTGAAATCGAATCGACTTCAAGAGAAATTAATTGTGCAGAACACGAATATATGAATATGTCCCTCTCACTTATCGCGCTGGCGCCGCTACTGCACCTTGCTCTAGGCAATTTTTCCTGTTTCATGCATGCAGTTGTAAAGTTTATCTCAAAATTTAGTGAACCTTAAAACATGAGTTTTGAAATAAATTAAGTTTGAAATTAACCTATCGCAAAAACTAGACAGTCTTTTAAACGTGCGAGTTTAGACTTGGAATAGTATGCAGAATTGGCAAAAGTCATATAACAAGTCCCAAGTTATAACAAGCAGTCGCGTTTTTTTGAAAATCTACGAACCAACTCACAATAAAACCAAATATTTTAAACAACTTACCTATAATATCAAAAAATTTAGTCCAATGATGAGAATTGGATTCACCGGTTTTTTAAAAAATCAGTTTCTCGTCCTTCAAACGCGTTTTTCCTTTCTATTTATCAGAGAATTCGGCGATCGGCACTTACCAAAGCAATTTGCAGGGCGCGTGGAAATGACCTAGCACTTCGAGAAGCGGGGGATACAAAATAGCCTGAAAATTCCGCTAGTGAGCCATCTTTATTACTCCTTAATCTTTGTCATAATGGTGGCAATTTTCCCGGAAAGTTTTGCGAGCGTAGAACCACCACTGATCTATGATAGCAACTGGACACAGCCTATTGGTCCCAGTATGTTCACATGCAGATAAACGTGAAAATGTGCCATTGATTAGAGTCAATAAACTTATTTGTCAATAGGTTTTTTTTAGTACGGAATGTAAAATTTCATATTGCTCAAAAATTATTTTGGTTCGCGCTTTAGCGATGAAGTAGCCTGAGCAAACAGGCGCTTTTCACTCGCTAGAGATGAAGCGATGTGCACCAAATCTGAATATTTTTTAAACATGTTATTCATATTGAAAAGCTATAGTAAACGACTAAAAAATCGCTGTCGGTACAACTAAACAGAGATTAACTGTATAGTGATATAACAAAGCAGTTAAGCGTATATTTCAACTTTCAAGTTACCCTACTCGGTGTTCATGGGATACTTTTTGAGTGTAATAATATACCTTAAAGGGGTATTTTTACACTTTAAAGATGTAATTAGCAACTTACACTCAACAGGTGTGAGCTGTACACTTCATTGGTGTAATAATTGTGAAAGTGTATTTTTATACCTCAAGGGTGTATTTTCTACTTTACACCAAAACTGTGTAAACGTACACCTGTTTGGTGTCGGCTGAACACTTGAAAATTTAGAGTGTGTACTTGCGGTCTGGCGGAGTAATAACAAAGTGGTGATTCTATTTAAAAGCTATTTCAGTGAATTCCATTCCCTAATACTGAAAATAGTAACAAAATAGCTATTTGAATTGCTATCTTGAATTGAAGTATAGCTATCTTGAACTAAAGTATATAGCTGCTGTTTATAAAATAGTAGTTAAATACTTGTTTTAAAGCTATAATTACTCATATATTTAAAAGCTATATTTCAGGAAATTCGGTTCACAACTCTGAAAAATAGTGTAAAAATTTCTATTTCAACCCTATTTCAGCAATCAGTTTTCATTAACATTGATAATATAGTGAAAAAATAGTTATTTAGAACCTAAGTCAAACTAATTCATCAAAATCGTGAATCTCAAAATAGAAATTAAATGGCTATTTCAAACCTATTTTAATTAAAATTAAGGATAACGTATGTTTCAAATACTTTTGAAATAGCAAACGTACTATTTCACATAATCAGTTAGATAGAAATAAAATACTGTAGCCAGAGACGTGCCAGGCGGAAAACGTATTCTTATTATAAAGATCAATGCCCAGCATAATGCTTTGAGTAAAGCCATAAAAACAAGATTTAAAATAGAAATTATTTATTGTGACGTTTCGTCTTAACTTAAGACATCTTCAGACAAGTGGATAATATTACATACAAAGTTTAAATATATATTTATGCTAATAGTGTTGTTATATTTACAAGGTGTAAAATTACAAGGGTTAATTAAGGATATAGACGTGTGAAGGTGGATAGGACATTACAAACACACACAACATAAACGACAAATTAGAAGAGGTTAAGAGGAATAGAGTTGCCTTGAACGTTTAGATTAGGTTTGTATTTATTAATGAGGAGACTCTCGTGTATCATTAATTCGTATGAGTCTGAGGAGGAAGAAAGAATTTGAAAGTCGTCAAAGCTAGAAGGGTGCCCAGAGGCGTTTATATGGGACAGAATACTAGACATAGCTGGGTTGGTTGAATGTTTTCCCGTGATTGGAGAGATACCCAGATGTTCAGATATCCTAGTGTGTAGATGGCGCGTGGTTTGACCCACATACGACGCGGAACAGCATCGACACTTGAATAAGTATACCACACTGGATCTCAAGTATTTGGGAACTTTATCCTTGAAGGGAAAAAAGGAAGAGATTCGTCTGGAAGAACGAAAGACGAATCTAATGTCAAGATGAGGAAAAGCAGCGTTGCAGAGTCGGTTGATTTGAGTGCGTATCTCGCCAATATTTCGTATTTTATTTCGTATCTCGCCAATATTTCGTATCGTATTTTATTTTAGTATTTTCGCCAATATTTTCATGTCCTTCCATGAACAAAAATGGTTAAAAACTGCCCTTCTTCCTTCAAACCTCTACTCTACACACGCTATGTTGATGACTGCTTCCTTCTTTTCCGCTCCTCAGACCACGTACCATTTTTTCTCGACTACCTTAACCAACAACACGCCAATATAACCTTTACCACTGAGATCGAACGCGATGGGAAACTACGGTTTCTCGATATTGACATATTTCGTTCCGACAGAAAGTTCGCTACATCTGTTTACCGCAAACCTACGTTTACTGGTTTATTCACCAACTTTAACAGTTTTATTCCTCTTGCCTACAAACAGAACTTAGTTTCTTGTTTGATTCATCGCATTTTCAACCTTTGTTCTAGCTATGAGAATTTTCATACACAGCTTGAAGTTGTCAGAAAGTTATTTAACTCGAATGGTTTTCCCTCTCACATGTTCGACCGCATTGTTCGCCGCTTCCTCGAGCACACCTTTGACCCTAGACCACCTGTTCTGACCGCCTCTAAGAAAATAATCTATTTTTGCCTCCCATTCACAGGGATACATTCTCTACAGATACGCACTCAAATCAACCGACTCTGCAACGCTGCTTTTCCTCATCTTGACATTAGATTCGTCTTTCGTTCTTCCAGACGAATCTCTTCCTTTTTTCCCTTCAAGGATAAAGTTCCCAAATACTTGAGATCCAGTGTGGTATACTTATTCAAGTGTCGATGCTGTTCCGCGTCGTATGTGGGTCAAACCACGCGCCATCTACACACTAGGATATCTGAACATCTGGGTATCTCTCCAATCACGGGAAAGCATTCAACCAACCCAGCTATGTCTAGTATTCTGTCCCATATAAACGCCTCTGGGCACCCTCCTAGCTTTGACGACTTTCAAATTCTTTCTTCCTCCTCAGACTCATACGAATTAATGATACACGAGAGTCTGCTCATTAATAAATACAAACCTAATCTAAACGTTCAAAGCAACTCTATTCCTCTTAACCTCTTCTAATTTGTCGTTTATGTTGTGTGTGTTTGTAATGTCCTATCCACCTTCACACGTCTATATCCTTAATTAACCCTTGTAATTTTACACCTTGTAAATATAACAACACTATTAGCATAGATATATATTTAAACTTTGTATGTAATATTATCCACTTGTCTGAAGATGTCTTAAGTTAAGAAGAAACGTCACAATAAATAATTTCTATTTTAAATCTTGTTTTTATGGCTTTACTCAAAGCATTATGTTGGGCATTGATCTTTATAATAAGAAATAAAATAGCATTTTTCTCCTAAAATATAAAGTAAATAGGACGAGATAGGGAAAAAATACATCTGAAATAGCTGTAAAATATGTCTGGTTCTACAAGGGTAATGACGCTTACAGCCATTGGGTCATTGTTCTCAATTATGCATTTTTCAAGATATAGCAGTCTTGACTGAATAAACGAGTTATCGTCGATAAGCTTAAGAATTATGTTGTCTTGTTTACTAATGGATAGATGCGAAACCTTTATGCTTAGATCAAAGAGCACTAATTTCAGACACCAGGTCGCTATTAAATCGGGACTCCAACGTTGCAACATCAGCTTTCAAACTAATAAGTTGAGAAACAAATGACTCAATGACATAATTACAAACCTCCAACACCAAAGGGCAAGAGACATCGCCAGCAGCTTCGTGCAAGATGTCAGTGTTGATCTCACATTGATTAACCAAACTCTCAAACTTCAATTTTAAGTACTGTTCAGTATTATCGCTTTGAATGGCGAGTTTTTTCAAACAAGTACCGTGCCATTTAATAATAAACTTACCATCTCCGTCGCTTCTGAAACGTTTTACAACACCACCAAGGGATGTCCACCTGTCTGTGATATGTAGTGATACTTCAACAAAACTTTGTAAATCTAGGAATGAGTATGCTTCGGTGAACTTTTTTTGTGGAGGTTTTTTAAAAAATCGAAGTAATAAGCCCTCTTAAATTTTTGTTTCAGACAACAGATTCATCGGTCGCAAAAGTATGTTGCGTTAACAATCCTTGCAACAATGAAGCAGAATGTGTTCCGGAAGTAAGATCTGGCAAGCAAACCTTCTCTTGCAAATGTTTACCAGGATTCGCGGGAAGGTTATGTGACATGAAAGTCAGAGGCTGTCGAGACTATCTGCGAGCTAACGAATCAGCGGTATCTGGATTGTATGATATTTGGCTGAACATTCCACCCCTGTCTAAGACAGTCTACTGCTATTTTGATCACGTGAACATGGAAGTGTGGACGCTTGTAATGTCTTATTCATATTCTCATCAAAATGACATGGATGCCTTGCCGTTTTACAAAGATAATCCAATCAACGAAGAGAATCCTGGCTTCAACTATTACCGCGCTTCACTAAATCTGATTAGATATTTGAGAAATGAGAGCAGTTTTTGGAGAGCAACATGCAACCATGACACCAAACCCCATGATGACGATTTCATGCAAAGTTATTTTACAACCTTGGATGTGATGACTCATGAAGGTAGGGGGGGGGGTACGACATATACACGGTGTATGAAATATTCAGACAATTTTGAAACAGCTCTCAACCTCTTGAAGCTGCTCAAGGGATAGATTTTCTTATTAATATAGATTGTTTGGATACTTGGGACGTGGC